>ML368668.1:62074-103136 GCA_005239525.1 Nicotiana knightiana | reverse complement strand
AAGTGGATATGTCTTTACTGTTGGCAGTGGAGCAGTATCTTGGAAGTCTTCCAAGCAGACGTGTATCGCTCGCTCTACAATGGAATCAGAGTTTATATCTTTGGATAAGGCCGGTGAAGAAGCTGAATGGCTTCGAAACTTCTTAGAAGACATTCCATTCTGGCCAAAACCTTTGGCTCCTATATGCATACATTGCGATAGTGAGGCTGCAATAGGAAGGGCAGGGAGCGTTATGTATAACGGAAAGTCTCGTCATATACGGCGAAGACATAACACCGTTAGACAACTACTTTCTAGTGGAATTATCACTATTGATTATGTAAGATCAAAGGATAATGTGGCGGATCCGCTTACAAAAGGCATAACTAGAGAGGGAGTTGAGAAATCATCTAAGGGAATGGGACTATGGCCGAGGACAAGTCATCATGGCGGTAACTCTACCTAGAATTTTGGATATTCCGAGATCTAGGTTCAAGGAGCTCAAACAAAGTTATGATTGACCGGTTCAACATTGTCAAAGAAATTTTTTTTTTTTGGTCCCTTCTAGTGATGAAGACAATGTATAGTAACAAGGATAGAACTTTACACGTTCTTTAATGATTACCTAAGTTTGAAGTGGTGTTAATCTAAAAGATTACACGTTTAGGAATCACCTATGTAAGTGTGAAGTGAAGCCGCTTCAATGAGAATTCTGTAAGGCCAATTCTCTACGCACTTATAAAACCAGGTGGTGTTCATGGCTGAAACGAACACAACAATGAGAACCAAAAGACGGTTAAGGGTTGGTTGTGTGACATATGGTTGTCTAGGTATACACTAAAGTTCGACGGTTCAAAGATATCAAATCTACCGATTGACCGAGTATATCCGACATATGTTCACTACGGAAAGTTCAAAGGGAAACCTACTTATCCAGATGCAATTAATCCTTACTTGCAAATCACACAGCGTCCATCTATGATCATTCTTGTTACAGCCATTCCCATTCATGTGGGGGATTGTTGGACTTTAAGCATTGGGCTTAAAGACTTTAAGCATTGGGCTTAAAAGTCTAGGAGTGTGAATTGGGAAATGGTGGGAAATAAAATGGAGGGAAATGAAAATTTGAATCAAGTGAGCTTTTGTCATGAACTTTGTACCACATTGGTGAAAGACAACTACACTTGTGTGTATAAATATAGGATCACTTCTTAGAGCTCTTAAAAGGAGTTGAAGAGGATGTATCCTCGCGCCGTCGTCGTCGCTCGCTCGGCTCGGCTTCGGCTTCGGCTTCGGCTTCGGCTTCGGCTTCGGCTTCGGCTTCGGCTTCGGCTTCGGCTTCGGCTTCGGCTTCGGCTTCGGCTTCGGCTTCGGCTTCGGCTTCGGCTTCGGCTTCGGCTTCGGCTTCGGCTTCGGCTTCGGCTTCGGCTTCGGCTTCGGCTTCGGCTTCGGCTTCGGCTTCGGCTTCGGCTTCGGCTTCGGCTTCGGCTTCGGCTTCGGCTTCGGCTTCGGCTTCGGCTTCGGCTTCGGCTTCGGCTTCGGCTTCGGCTTCGGCTTCGGCTTCGGCTTCGGCTTCGGCTTCGGCTTCGGCTTCGGCTTCGGCTTCGGCTTCGGCTTCGGCTTCGGCTTCGGCTTCGGCTTCGGCTTCGGCTTCGGCTTCGGCTTCGGCTTCGGATTCGGATTCGGATTCGGATTTGGATTCGGATTTGGATTTGTCAAATGATCGATCGATAAGATTATTTTTGGACAAAGTTTATTTAATTAATTATTTAATAATTAAATTAAATATTAGTTAGTTCATTAACGGAATTAACTGAAATCCAAAAAAGGTGCCTTTGCTTGTTTTCCTTCCTGAACAGACACTTTATTTTCCTGAACAGACATCACACCTCTTCCAATAGTTGCCTATAGTTGCCTATAAATTCTGAGGCATGGCTTAATTTCCAGACACTGAAAAACGAATTCCCATTTCTGAATACTGCATTCTACTTCGCAGTCTCTCTCTCTCTCAAATTCGTAAGTGTGATCTTGCTCCGTTATTTGAGTTTGTTGGTATCCTGCAGTTGGTATTGCCACTGTTGCAGGAAGGTTATTCCGTTTCATCCTGGGAGGATTTAATCCATTACCTTGGCAACTTGTGAGGGGGTTAAAATTCCTTAAGGACACACAAGGAAATTGTGGACTCGGAATATTTCTTATCGTTTATATATATTTTCTGTTTCTTCTAACAGTTCTTCTGATTTTCTGAGTTTTAACACAGAGGCGATAACAATGTGAACTATGACAAAGTGGTGAACCGTGCAGGTGATGTTCCTGATAGTGTAGTAAAAAATCAATCTTCTGGGAAGTTCAATGATAGAGATAATGCAGGACAAATTCGAGGTGGAGTGGTGAGTGTTACTGAAGGTACAGTAGATAATATAACAACATCACCTGCCGTGCAACTGGTTAATGAAGCAGTAAAAGAAAATCCTGTTGTGCAGCGGGTTTCGCAAACAAATGGAGGAAAACAAACTGATAACGTTAACAATAATGAAGTTGTGAATCAAGCAGTTGATGGTACACCTGTTGGTGAAGGTTCTAGGATTGACAAAGGTCCACCTAAACCTACAGGTGATGTGCCTGCTAAGACAGCATTAGCTAGGATTTTTAATGTGGTGAATCCAATTGTTGAAGCCTATGATAAGCAGAATTGTTCTAAAGCTGGAATTGGTCTGCCTACAAAAATACCAATTTATCCTAATGTCAAAATAATGAATCAGGCTGCACAAATATGGTTTGGCAGGTGGTGATCGAGGCTCAGCTGGTGTTGAGCAGAGTTTACTTGTTCCACGTGATAATGCAGTACATGAAAAACAATCAGCTATTGTGGTGTCAAAATTGGAAGCTGCTGTTTCATTGAATATTTCAAGCGATCGACCTGTCGCTTTGGGTTCAACTGATGCCACTGCCACTGCTGATGTGCAGGATGGTAAGGAGCTTGATCGAGTTGCATCAGTGATTAATGGAAAAGGGCAGACTGTAGTGCAACAAGCAGCTCCTTCTAAGTCTAAAGTGGGTATTGTTTCATTAAAAATAGGTGCACGATCTGTCATACAGGATACTCTTGAAGCACATGTGCAAACAACTACTGTTTGTGCTACTAAAGGTGAAAGTATTAAAGGTGCTACTGGATTTCATGACAAGGGAGATGGTGTGAAAAATTACAAACGTCCAAGAGTAATTGTGAAAATATCGGAGTGAGATTACAAATCACCTAGTAAAAGCGCTGTTGCAGATTATAAAAATCAGGATTTTGCATCAGAAAACATTAGGTGTACTAATTCTTTGATGCTTTGGTCATTGAACAGGAAGATGAAGAGAATGATGCTGGTAAGAGGTTGGAACTGGTGTGTGCTGATACTGTCTCAAAATCTCGAAAACACAGCTCTTAAACTAATGTAAAACAACAACAAAGTTCGTCAAAAGCTGATGCTCGAGTACCAGTTATTCACGCTGCAACACCTGAGCTACTTGAACTGGTTGCAAAATCAAGTAGCAATGATGGAGTGGAGATGATTTCGAATATGCAAAGTACATCAGGAAGTAGCAAACAGGGTCAGGCAAGTGGAAACTCTACTAACAAGTTTGGTGTTCGATGAACTGCCTCGGCCAATAATTTGGGTGAAAATTGGAGGGATGATCAAGTAGTGCGACACAACACTCCTAGGTTGCATTTTTCCAGCCCGGAAGTTGAAAGAATTATCAAGGAAAGTCAGATTTCCATGATAATGAATGCTAATCCTACAGTCAAGCAACCTTTGGCCACTCTAAATACATCGGCACATGAAATTCCGTCCCAGTCATATGAGTCTTTTGGGGAGCATGGAGCGGATTCTGGACAGTTGGTGCTGTCTACTGGAAACAACAACAAAGTTATACAGGAAAATGTCAGGGGGATGGTTATCAAATCGAAGCTCTGGGCAGACCAACGCGAGGATGATGATGAAGAGGACTGGGGTAATGAGTATGCTGGGTACTCGACTGAGGAAGATGATCAAGCTAGTGAAGATGAGGGTGTGCTTTCCGTTGGCTCACCAAATTTGCCAAAAATTGGCAACTCTACGATGGTAAATTCCAGCAGTAAACTTAATGCAAAAGCTCCAGATTTTTTGCCTAAATCTGGACAGCAACATGGAACAAACACAGCAGCTCCTACTCGTACAAGCACAACAGCTGAACAACAGCAGAAGAATTTAGCATCATCACTGGCAATCGCTGGACAGCAACAACAAAATATAAGCACTTCAGTATGGAAAGCAACAACAAGAGTTAAATGCACCACTTATCACTTCGGAGGACAGAAAATTACTGGACACAATGGTAAGTTCAAAACCAATAAACTCCCTAAATCCTTCTGTTTATAGCACTGGTCGTGTGGGTAAGAACAGGAACAAGAAACAAGGCATAGAACTACAACAAAACAAGGCATCTTTGGCAAATATACAAGATGGGAATGCCTTGATGATACAAGGTCTTGATCAAAGCTTGCCACCTCCGGTGAACGTGGGAAGGGATATTTACGAAGATGGAGAGGAAGATGCAATATTGCAACAATGCCGGGCAGAGGCAGCAAAGAAAGGTGATTTATCACCTATGCATAGCGGATAAAGTAAGAAGTCTCATACAAGGAAAAAAAGCTGGGACGGCAAGGTGAATGAAGATGCAAACATAAGGAGACTTCCAATGAGAGTTGCCAAACAAAAACAGGTTGCCTCAACTACATCTACAAAGTCCAATCGTTCAAAAAAGAAAGCATGACTTTTGAAGACATTTTGAAGAGGGTTGATGAAGAAGGCAAGATTCTACAAATTGAAGATTTCATAAAATTAGGGAAGAAAGAGCAACATTGTTATTTCTACATCTTTATATTTTATCATCACATTAGCATAGTCATTTGTAATAGCATCACAGTGTATGTTATGAACTCTGTGATGATCATAGAATACTTAGTGCTCACTAGTTCTTACTTTTTACATGCATGTTAGTAGGTGAGGCTATTTTATGCCTCTATAGGATTAGTAAGGTAAGGTTTAGCCCAGTAGTTATTTGCTCATGGCCTATGCCTTTGGAAAAATACCCAAACGACTATGAGATTATATGCCCTCGTGAGACTTTGCCGGCAGCTACACCATTATCCTCTACATGAGGCTGCCATATAGGGCATTGTGAGGCGCAGATGAGTGATTATATAGCCAAGGCATAAAGGCAACTGTACTGGTGCTATTGTCCCCCTTATTTGTACTATTCCTATGTGGTTCTTTTTGTTTTTATTATTAATAAAACTATCCCTAGGCTCCGGCCTAGTGGATTTGCTTAAAAAAAAAAACCAAATCACATGAAATTTTCAAGAACACTTTGAAATTTCTATTTTCACAACCGGAAGTCTGAATCACATCAAATAAAGTTTGTTTTGCACCAAATTTCACAGATAAGTCATAATTATTGTATTGGGCCTACACCGGATTCCGGAACCAAAATACAGACCCGTTATCTAAAAAGTCAAATTTTGGTCAAACACTTCAATTTCATTAAACTTTTAACTTTTAAATTTTAACATAGTCCGATATCTCGGGTTAGGGACTTCCGATTTCGATTCTGGGCATACACCCAAGTTCCAAATCATAATACGGACCCATCAGGATCGTCAAAACATGAATCCGAGTCCGTTTACCAAAAATGTTGACCGAAATCAGTCCAAATGAAGTTTTATGCAAAGTTTCTTATTTTTACCAATTTTTAACATAAAAGCTTTTTAAAAAGACACACAGAATGCGCACGCAACTCGAGAAAATCTAAACATGACCTCTAACGGTTTCAGATCACATAATTAGCTTTAAATTATAAGATGACCTATCGATTCATCACATGATTGAATCCCTTGATTTCTGGATATGAGCCCAGTCACCTACCATGTGGATCATTTACTATTATATGATTTTAATAGATGTATCTATTGTATGGTCACATGTGCGTTTGTTATCAACTTGCAGTTTGACTTTTGCAAGTTGATTGCTCAAATTATTAGAGTATAGTTTCAGATTGTAAATTATGATGATTAATCTTGATAATATTAGTTTAAATCCAAGTTGGTTTGGCAGAAATTGTATGCATCTAATTATAGCTAAACCATTGATTATGAGAATAAAACTCCAAAAAAGAAATTTGGTATGCAATGTATTATTTGATATACGCTGCACTTGTACGCATCTAGCCAACAACTTATGATAAATTCTCTCTATTAACACGGGTACAGGTTAGAAACCAAATAATTATCATCTAGACATATGAATGTGCTATATGATTTAATTGTTGGGTCCTCAAAGAAGGTTGAGGATATGTGTTGGAGATCCCAATATTAGGAGAAAATAGGCAGCAGAAGAAGTAATACATAGAATGAATTATGATTATACCTAGATCCTCGTACAAGAAAATGTGAACTTGAAGTTCAAGTAATAATTCATTTGCAAAATATGTACAAGTGCAATTTCTGACCCAAAACTAAAGGTCATATTTCAGATGCTAATGCTCCAAATAGAATAAAGTTCATGATGGACAGAGTCTATGGAACGCATAAAGCATAATAGACTAATATGTTCCAAATATAAAACTCCTTGAAGAAGGAGGGGAGAAAATGATCAAGATGGTCATAATAAGGAGTCAAATGCTCTGGAAGAGCACCATGACATAACATTTTATAAGACCTTATGAGAGAGGCTCGGTTAATTGAAAATTATGAGATAAATATATCTCAATAAGTTATGTCTTTATTAGTAACAATGGAACCGATACAAAATGATAGTCGACGATATTGTTGATATAATGTAGCACTCAATATTATTAATATTGACGAGGATCTTGAGCTCAAATCAGTCATTGAATTTGGATAGATAAATGATTGGCCAAATGAAAATATGTACAAGATAGACTTCACCTTAAAATATGATGTTTTGGACTTATAATCCCTAACACCTGAAAGTATAAAGCTAGTGGGGGTGGTACAAGATATTTTATAAATGTCCTGCCATTGATTATATGAAAATATCTTCTCTTGTGGTGGATGTAGTTGCTTTCAGATTTTAGTCTGGGAATACATGAAAAACTTGATATGCGTGTAATGAAAATCTTTGAAGGGTTTAAATTATTCTAAAGAACATAAAGGTTCCCGAAAAATTTATTAAATAAAGTTTCAGCTATACTTATATGATATATATGATTTTTTTGTGTCTTAGTGCAATTGGTGCACTTATATTCTTTCTAGAATTATGAGTATAATAATATGCTAGAAAGATTTAAATTTACTCCTTTATGGGGATACTGAAATACGATGAGCATTATAATCAAGGTTTTGTTGATTATGCAAATGCAGGGCTGACGTTCGTTCTTCAAACAATCTACTTGCATATGAGGGTACTGCCATATTATTATTATTCTACAAGGAAGTCAATTATTGATGCTTATTCAAGTCATGCCAAGATACTAGAAACTTATAACGTGTAACGACCTCATCGGTCGTTTTGAGTGTTATAATCCCGTTCCCCCATTTACTGCTTATTTTGTGCTCAATTGTTATTCTATGACTTTCCGGGGTGATTGGTTTAGTTTCAGGGATGTTTTAGAATGAATTGGGACACTTAGTTCCAAGATTGGAAGCCTAAGTTGAAAGAGTTGACTGGATGTTAACTTATATGTAAATGACTCCAGAATGAAGTTTTGACTGTTTTGATAGCTCCATAGAGTAATTTTGGACTTAGGAGCACGTTCATATAGTAATTTGGAGGTCCGTAGTTGATTCTGTCTAGAATGGCTAAAGTTGGAAAAATGAAAGTTTGAAGAGTTGAGAAGTTTGACCGAGAGTTGACTTTGTGGTTACCGGGCTCAGATTTTGGTTCCCAAAGTTGGAATAGGACCGTTGTGTCATTTATGACCCGTGTGCAAAATTTGAGATCAATCGGAGTTGATTTGATAGGTTTCGCCATTGACTGTAGAAGTTATAAGTTCATAAGTTCATTAGGCTTGAATTGGGGTGCGACTCGTATTTTTGATGTTGTTTGATGTGATTTGAGGACTCGACTAAGTTCGTGTCGTGTTTTAGGGCTTGTTGCTATGTTTGGTTAGGTCCCGGGGGCCTCGGATGGATTTCAGATGGCTAATGGAGTGGAATTTGACTTTGAAGATTGCTGAAGTTCTGTGATCTGGTTTCCTTCTGTGCAATCGCGAGGTTAGGTCCGCGATCGCGAAGGGTCTTTGAGGGTTGTTAGATTTTCCTATTGCGTTCACAGAGTGAGTGTCGTGGGGGAAGTTGAGAAGCTTGTGCTTTGCGAATGCGTACAATGGATTGCGTTCGTGTACAAGGAAGTGAGGTAGCTGGGGTTCACGCGAAGTTGTTCTTCGCAATCGAGTGAAAATGTTCGCGATCGCGTAGGTCAGTGAATCTATTAATTGCATTCGTGTGGAGTTAACCGCGTTTCTGAAGGCCATTTTGGGGGCAACTTTCTTTTGTTTTTCGCGATCGCGGGGACTTTCCGCGATCGCGAAGAGGAATCTTTGGGAAGCAGTGTTAAATTTAAAAAAATGATGGTTTGAACCCATTTTTCATATTTTGAGCTAGAGACCTCGAATTTGGACGATTCTTGAAGGCATTTTCAAGGAGTTGATTGGGGTAAGAGATTCTAACTTGATTTTAGTTGTATTAAATGAATCCACAGGTATTTTTGTCATTTAATTAGTGATTGGAGTTGGGAAATTTTGGGAAAAAAGGTGAAACTTCTTAGTCTAAATTTTGGAGATTTGAAATGCGATTTGAGGTTCGGATTTGAGTTATTTTGGTATGGTTGGACTCGTGGTTGAATGGGTGTTCGATTTTGTTAATTTTGTCGAATTCCGAGATGTGGGCCCGAGGTTGGCTTTTTGACCTTAGATAAAGATTGCAGCTTTATTAATTGGAATCAAATCCTATTACTTTTGTTGATAATATTACGTTGTTTTTTGGCTCGATTTGATCCTTCCAGAGGCCGATACATATGGGAAGGGCTTGCTAGCAGAGTGATTTGATTTGCTTGAGGTAAGTATCTTATTAAAAGTTGGTTGAGGAACTAGTTGCCTGAATTTTTTGCGATAGCTACGTGCTATTGGGTGCGCACATGCATGGGGATGAACCCATGTGCGGTCACCAGGGTCATTTATTCATGTTCGGAATTTGCTTGGGCTCTTATAAGCCTAGAATTGACTGTTAAGCTTTAAGCTATGATATTTCTCATGTTCGTAACAGTTTGTGTGATCTATTTGAGCCATGCTCAGGCCACATAGATGTTTAATCCATCATCGAGCTTGATAAATGCTTTTTCGGTGATGAAATTTTTGATTTGAGCTATGATAACACACTTTGCACATGCCTACATGTTAGCATGTCATTTATACCAGTCCAGGAGCTTGAGAATTATTAGTCATTAATCACATACATGTATACTTGTTTATTTTCTCCTGTATGATATGTTTGGACTGGAGGCCTGTGATCATACCGGGCGCATTGTGTTATTGGCACGTGAGTTATCCGTGTGGATCCATATATTGATGTTATTGGCACGCAAGTCGTCCGTGCAACACGTGAGTTGTCTGTGCGTATCCATATATTGATGTTATTGGTACATGAGTTGTCCATGCAACACGTGAGTTGTCCGTGCGAGTTTTATTATTAGCACGTGAGTTGTCTTTGCAACGTGTGGATACGGATATATCCCCCTAAGGTCACCCACTCATATTTCTCTCTTGATGGTGTACATGCGATTATTGAGAATACTGATCAGTAGTTTGGAATAGATATAGAAAGTTGAGAGAATCCGACTAGTGTTGTGTGGATTCTGCATTTCCTTGATCATTTACCTGATTTAACTGCTTATCACCTCTACATGCCATGATATTGTTTGAGTAGAGTATTTGAGAAACTGTACATATGCACACACGGTTGTTTTCTCACGAAACATGATGAATAAGTTCTCAATATTGTTCTGTGCCGGTTTAAAATATGGAACTACACAAGTGATAGCTAGTATCAAAAATAATTTATTCTTCTCTTACCTTCCCGTATTTATTTATGATACTTATTGAGTTGGTTGTATCTTACTACACTTTGCACTTCGTGTGCAGATCCAGATGCTTCGGACACAAAGGTTGCTAGTGTTGGAGCTTATTCAGTTCGGAGTTCGGAGATTATCGAGCTAGCCCTTGACTCTCCTTTTATTCTTTAGTTTCGTTTGTACTTTTCTATCTTCGTAGACGGTGTTTCCGCAGTGATACCATGTTTGTAACGACCCGACTGGTTGTTTTGCGTTATCGAACCACGTTCCCCTAAATGAAACTTCCCATAGCGGCTTATTATGATTTATGACTTGCGGGGACTGGTGGTCCGGGATTCGGAGGTGTTTAGAGTGCTATAGAAACATTTGGTTCCTTAAGGTTGGCCTTTAAGGCTAAGTTTGACTTCGGTCAATATTTTGGGTAAACGACCTCGGCATCGAGTTTCGTTGGTTCTAGTAGCTTCGTATGATGATTTTAGACCTGGGCGTATGTTCGGAATGGGTTTCTAATGACCCGGGAGCGTTTCGGCGCCCAATATTGAAATAAGAAGTTTCTTAAGTTCCTATTGTGGTTTGGGACGTGTTTTTGTGTTACCGAGGTCCAAATGGAATTCTGAGACCGGGAATAGTTCCGTTATGTCATTTATGACTTGCCTGCAAAATTTGGTGTCATTCCGAGTAGTATAGGTCGGTTCGGCGCGTTGTTAGCGAAGTCTAGAAAACNAATATTGGGCGCCGTAACGACCCGACTGGTTGTTTTGCGTTATCGAACCACGTTCCCCTAAATGAAACTTCCCATAGCGGCTTATTATGATTTATGACTTGCGGGGACTGGTGGTCCGGGATTCGGAGGTGTTTAGAGTGCTATAGAAACATTTGGTTCCTTAAGGTTGGCCTTTAAGGCTAAGTTTGACTTCGGTCAATATTTTGGGTAAACGACCTCGGCATCGAGTTTCGTTGGTTCTAGTAGCTTCGTATGATGATTTTAGACCTGGGCGTATGTTCGGAATGGGTTTCTAATGACCCGGGAGCGTTTCGGCGCCCAATATTGAAATAAGAAGTTTCTTAAGTTCCTATTGTGGTTTGGGACGTGTTTTTGTGTTACCGAGGTCCAAATGGAATTCTGAGACCGGGAATAGTTCCGTTATGTCATTTATGACTTGCCTGCAAAATTTGGTGTCATTCCGAGTAGTATAGGTCGGTTCGGCGCGTTGTTAGCGAAGTCTAGAAAACTTAAAGTTCCTAAGTTTGGTTCTTGGGGTTTTGAGCTGTGATTTTGAGTTTTAGTGTTGTTTTGGGTGTTCCGAAGGCTCGAGCGAGTCCGTATCATGATGTGGTACTTGTTGGTATATTTGGACGGGGGCTCGGGTAGGCCCAGGTTCCTCCCGGACACCACACGAGGCCAAAAACCAGCTGAAATAGTTGCTGGTGAACCTGTTCTGGTGTGACCGCAGGTGCGGTTGACCAGTCGCAGGTGCGACCCCCAGTGGTCTGGCCAATTCTCGTAGGTGCGGCCAAAGTTCCGTAGGAACGGAGTCGCAGGTGCGGGCCCAGGCTCCCCAGTCCATTTTTGCAGGTGCGAGACCGTAGGTGCGGTCCTCGAGCCGCAGGTGCGGAAACACTGTTCAGACAGTGTGTTTTTATACACGGGTTTTAATTCATTTTTCTCATCTTCTCCTTCTTCCTTGGGGCGATTTCCACCATTTTAGAGGGGCAAACGACTTGGTTATTGAAGGTAAGTAAATTCTACTCTAATATTGGCTTCATGCATGAATTCCTAGTTAAGTTTAATCACATAATTAGTGAAAAATCAAGAATTGGGTAGTAACCTAGGGCTTTCGATAATTTGAGAATTTACCCGTGAATTAGCTATGGAATCAAGTAAAAATCGTATATTAATGATCCTTAGGCTTTGGGTGAGCATTTCCTTTGAGAATTATTGGAATCCGAGCATGCGGGCCCGGGGTCGGATTTTAGATTATTTTCAAGAATGGTGAATTTGGTTAAGTAATAGGAGAATTCCATGCTTTGAATATAAATTAATGTATTTGTATAACATTTCGCTAGTTTCGAGTCCTCGGGTGTAGAGTTCGGAGTTTCGGGCGCATTCTCAGTCCGGAGAGTAAATTCGACGCAAGGTGAGTCTCCTTTCTAACCTTGTAAGGGGGAATTGTCCCCCTAGGTCATTTAAATGCTATATGTGATAATTTGTGGGGGCTACGTACGTATAAAGTGACGAGAGTCCAGACGTAGCGACTATTACTATTATGTCCGGGTAGTTAGGCCCACATCATGCCTTGTGTTTTACTTTATATGAACTGTAAGCTTAATGAATTAACATTACATGTTGCTTATTTCCCCGAAGTTATGGAATTTGAGAAAAACTTGTAAGAAATTGTTCATTGAAAAGTACTTTCTTTTAATAGGAATAACGTGTGTGCATGTGACCGCTTCGCAATTTACATTCCGTGAGCGGAGTGTGATTCCCCCCCTCCCCCACTCTTATGGGAACGGGCCGTACACCACAACGGATTGAGAGACGCACTTTTGGTACGGGCTGTTCGATCCTCGGCAGTGCATAGATGTGAGTACTTACTGGAGAGGTGCACTTTTGGTACGGGCCGTTCGATCATCGGCAGTGCATAGATGTGAGTACTTACTGGAGAGGTGCACTTTTGGTACGGGCCGTTCTATTCTCGGCAGTGCACGGACATGACTATCTTATGACTCCGACCGGTTGTCCTTACCCTGCATGCGTATGATTTATTTGTTACTAAATTCATGGATATTTATCTGACAGATATTTGGGGAAAAGTGAAGTGGTAATTGTTTATTTATTCCCAGTATTCTTCCTGGATTTCAGTACCTTACATATATACTTGTTGCTTCACTGTCTTTACATGACTACCGTTTCCATTATATTCTGTTAAATTATACTGTTGGACCTTAGTGAGTATCATGTCGACCTCTTGTCACTACCTCTTCGAGGTTAGGCGGGATACTCACTGGGTACATATATATTTATGTACTCATGATGCACTTCTGTACTTAATTGTACAGGTTCTGAGGCTGGTGCTTCTGTTTATCCGGCGGGAGCTTGACGTATTTTCTGGACCTGACTCCACGGTAAGCTGCCTCTCTTGGCGATTCTCAGCAGTACTATGGAGTTATCTTTTGTTTATTTCTTTCTATTTCTTTCAGACAGTAGTACAGTTTGTAGCATCTTTCGTATATTCTACTAGTTCGCTTGTTGACTTGTGACACTAGTTCCTGGCACACACATAGTAGACTCTTTATTTTGGGACTGTATGATCATTGTGGCTGTATTTACTTAAGTTGGTTAATGTTTCCGCTTTTATTTAAATGATCTAAGCTTAAAAGTTTTGGGAATATATGGGGTTAGTATGCCAAATAAGGAAAATCTCATTAGTAAACAACTGTTGGCTTGCCTGACTCCGGTGTTGGGTCCCATCACGACCTGTGTTGGATTTTAGGTCGTGACAACATGGTATCAGAGCACTAGGTTCACGTAAGTCTCACGAGTCACGGGCAAACCCAGTAGAGTTTTGCAGATCGGTACAGAGACGTCTGTACTTATCTTCAGGAGGCTATAGGGTGTTAGGAAACCCTCTCTTTGTTCTTATTCTATCGTGTAGTCGATGATTTACTAAATTAATTCTTCTATTCTCTCACAGATGGTGAAGACGCCTGCATCTGATGTTCCAGACCCGAGAAGGGCCGCTACCCTTGCTGTCCGAGGCCGCGGTAGAGGCCGGGGGAGGGCACCGGCCCGTGGTAGGGGATGAGGGCGTCCCAGAGATATTCCGGTCACGCCACCAGAGGACCCTATTATAGAGGAGCAGGATGAGGTGCCTCCAGCAGATCCTGCATCAGTAGACTTTATGACGGCGCCAGGCTTCCAGGGAATCATGGGCCGTATGATGAGATTTATGGATACTATGTCCTAGGCTGGTTTATTTCCAGCATATCCTGCCACTTCTCAAGCTGGAGGGGAGTCCAGACCCCTACTGCCCAGGCTGCATGACAGACAACATCATTACATTATACCCCGGGTACACTGCCCGTGGGTGGGGTCCATCCTGTTGCAGCGGCACCTGAGCCTAGACCAGCTAGGGACGGTGATCCGCAGAAGTTATTGGATAGATGGACCCGATTGCACCCTCCAGTATTTGGGGGTGAGCGAGGCGAGGACGCCCAGGATTTTGTGGATAGGTGCAGGGACAGACTGCACAACATGAGGATACTAGAGTCCCATGGAGTGGATTTCACTACCTTCCAGTTAGAGGGCAGAGCTTGTAGGTGGTGGCAGTCCTATATTCTCAGCAGGCCAGCAAATTCTCCTCCTGTTACTTGGGATCAGTTCACGCAGATGTTTCTGGACAGATATATCCCACCCTATAAGAGGGAAGAGTTGCGGTATCAGTTTGAGCGGCTAGAGCAGGGGCAGATGTCAGTGACAGATTATGAGGCCAGATTTTCAGAGTTGTCTCGCCATGCACTCATGATACTACCTACTGATGCAGAAAGGGTGCGGAGATTTTTGGCTGGGTTGCACCCAGGTATTAGGGCCACCATGGCCCGAGAGGTGGAGATGGGTACTCCTTATCAGCTCGTGGTAGAGATTGCTCGCAGGATCGAGGGGTATCGGTCGAGGAGCAGGAAGCAGGGACAACAGGATAAGAGGGCTAGATTATCTAGAGATTCCAGAGGTGCCCCAGCTAGGGGCAGGGGTCAGTATAGCAGTGGCTAGCCCAACAGGCCTTTATATTCAGCACCTCCACCACCTACCCGAGGTGTTCTAGCGAGGCCTCATTTCGGCGTCATGCCAGAGCGTTCCTACCGTCCTCCAGCCATTTAGAGTTCATACAGTGGTTATCCCAGTCATCCGAGATCCTCCGACCCTTACTTCAGTGCTATGCCTGAGGGCTCTCACCGCCCTCCGGCCATTCAGCGTTCTTCTTCGGGGCAACAGACTATGCTACCTGGGAGTTGTTACGAGTTTGGAGAGCCAGGTCATATGAGGAGACAGTGTCCCAGGTTTCAGGGCAAGGCCGTACAATAGTGTTATCAGCCGATGGGTCCGGTACCAGCAGTCCGGCCACCTAGAGGTGGAGGCCAGTCAGGGGGAGGTCAGGCAGCTCCTGTTCACTCTGGTGGAGCTCAGTCTTCCGGTACTCCAGCCAGATTCTATGCCATTCCGGCCAGATCAGATGCAGTGGCCTCAGACGCTGTGATCACAAGTATTATTACAGTATGTGGTAGAGAGGCATCGGTGTTATTTGATCCAGGATCCACTTATTCCTATGTTTTGGTCTTACTTTCTCATTTTCTGGATCTCCCTCGTGAGTCCTTGGGTTCACCTATTTATGTGTCCACTCCCGTGGGCGATTCTGTGGTTGTAGACCGGATTTGCCGGTCCTGTGTGATTTCATTTTGTGGGTTCGAGACTCGAGCGGATCTCTTATTGCTCGACATGGTTGATTTCGAGATTATTTTAGTCATGGATTGGCTATCTCCTTATCATTCCGTGCTATATTTCCATGTCAAGATAGTTACTTTAGCCATGCCCGAGTCGCCTAGGCTGGAGTGGAGAGGTTCCTCAGTTAGTACAGCTGGCCGGGTTATTTCATTCTTGAAGGCTCGACATATGGTCGAGAAAGGTTGTCTGGCCTATTTTTCTTATGAGAGGGACACCACTGTTGAGTCTCTGACGATTGTTTCGGTGCCAGTTGTTCGAGAGTTTGCTGATGTATTTCCTTCGGATCTTCCGGGCATGCCTCCGGATCGTGATATTGATTTCTGCATTGATTTAGCTCCATACACCCAGCCTATATCTATTCCTTCGTACCGTATGGCTTAAAAAGAGTTGAAGGAGTTGAAGGAGCAGCTTGAAGAGTTATTAGATAAGGGGTTCATTAGACCGAGTGTATCATCGTGGGGTGCTCCAGTTCTATTTGTGAAGGAGAAGGATGGGTCTATGCGGATGTGTATTGATTACCGCCAGTTGAACAAGGTTACCATTAAGAACAAGTATCCTTTTCCGCGCATCGATGATTTTTTTGACAATTTGCAGGGTGCTCGCGTGTTTTCTAAGATTGATTTGAGATCGGGGTATCATCAGTTGAGGATTCGGGCTTCAGATGTTCCGAAGACTGCTTTTCGTATAAGATATGGCCATTATGAGTTCCTGGTGATGTCCTTTGGTTTGACTAATACTCCAACGACATTCATGGACTTAATGAATAGAGTGTTCAGGCCGTATATAGATTCCTTTGTCATTGTCTTCATTGATGACATTTTGATTTACTCCCGTAGCCTGGGGGAGCACGAGCAGTATCTGAGAGTTGTGCTCCAGACTTTGCGGGAACAGAAACTATATGCTAAGTTCTCCAAGTGTGAGTTTTGGTTGGATTCCGTGGCATTCTTGGGACATGTGGTATCTGGAGAGGGTATCAAGGTTGATCCTCAGAAGATCGAGGCAGTTCAGAGTTGGTCGTGTCCTACTTCAGCTATAGAGATCAGGAGCTTTTTGGGCCTAGCAGGCTATTATCGCCGATTTGTGGAGGGGTTCTCTTCCATTGCAGCTCCATTGACTAGATTGACTCAGAAGAATGCCCCGTTTTGATGGTCTGACGAGTGTGAGTCGAGCTTTCAGAAGCTCAAGACAACATTGACTTCAACACCGGTTCTAGCATTTCCTTATGGTTCTGGGATGCATACAGTATATTGCGATGCTTCGCGTGTTGGCTTGGGGTGTGTATTGATGCAGGAGGGGAGAGTTATTGCTTATGCTTCGCGCCAGCCGAAGGTTCATGAGAAGAATTACCCTGTGCACGATTTGGAGTTGGCGGCGATTGTTCATGCTCTTAAGATTTGGAGGCACTACTTGTATGGAGTGTCCTGTGAGGTTTATACAGACCACCGTAGCTTGCAGCACTTGTTCAAGCAGAAGGATCTTAATTTGAGGCAGCGCAGATGGCTTGAGTTGTTGAAGGATTATGATATCACCATTCTTTATCACCCGGGCAAGGAAAATATGGTAGTAGATGCTTTGAGCAGGAAGGCGGATAGTATAGGTAGCTTGGCTTACATTGCAGCAGAGGAGAGACCTCTAGCCTTGGACATTCAGTCCTTGGCCAATCTCCTGGTGAGTTTAGACCTTTCAGATCCTCGTCGAGTTTTAGCACATGTGGTTGCTCAGTCTTCGTTATTGGGGGAGATTAAGTCCCGGCAGTTCTATGATCCGTGCTTAGCAGAGCTTCGGGGGACAGTGGTTCAGAGTAGGTCCAATGAGGCTACTGGATGGTGTTCTGAGACTTCAGGGCCGTTTATGTGTTCCTAATGTTGATGGCCTAAGGGAGAGGATTCTAGAGGAGGCACACAGTTCTAGGTATTCTATTCATCCTGGTGCTACGAAGATGTATCATGACTTGAAGCAGCATTACTGGTGGAGACGGATGAAGAAGGACATTGTGGAGTATGTGACTAGGTGTCTTAACTGCCAGCAGGTGAAGTATGAGCACCAGAGGCCAGGAGGCCTACTTCAGCAGATGCCTATTCCTGAGTGGAAATGGGAGCGCATCACTATGGACTTCGTGGTCGGGTTGCCTCGGACCTTGCGGAAGGTTGACACGGTTTGGGTCATTGGGGATAGGTTCACCAAATCGTCGCATTTCATTCCATTAGCTACTACTTATACTTATGAGAGGTTGGCCCAGATCTACATTCGGGAGATAGTACGGTTGCATGGTGTGCCGGTGTCCATCATATCAGATCGAGGTCCTCAGTTCACCTCGCACTTCTGGAGAGCATTGCATAGTGAGATGGGTACCCAGATAGATCTCAGCACAACATTTCACCCTCAGACTGATGGTCAGTCGAAGTGTACAGTTCAAATATTGGAGGACATGCTCAGGGCATATGTGATTGACTTCGAAGGTCAGTGGGACCAGTTCTTGCCTTTGGCTGAGTTTGCTTACAATAATAGTTATCAGTCCAGCATTGAGATGGCACCATTTGAGGCTTTGTATGGTCGGCGATGTTGTTCTCCTATCGGGTGGTTTGAGCCTGGCGAGGCTAAGTTATATGGCACCGAAATGGTGAGGGATGCTTTGGAGAGAGTGAAGTTGATTCTGGAGAGGCTCCGCACAGCACAGTCCAGACAGAAGAGTTACGCGGATCAGAGGGTGCGTGATGTATCATTTATGGATGGAGATAGGGTCCTGTTGAAAGTCTCGCCTATGAAGGGTATTATGAGGTTTGGGAAGAAGGGAAAGCTAAGCCCGAGGTTTATAGGTCCCTTCGAGGTGTTGAGGCGAGTTGAGGAGGTTGCTTATGAGCTGGCCTTGCCTCCCAATTTATCAGTAGATCATCCAGTTTTTCATGTATCCATGCTCCGGAGGTACCACGCCGACATCTCTTACGTGGTTGATTTCAACACTATTCAGTTGGATGAGAGGTTGGGCTACGAGGAGGAGCCAATTGCTATTATTGATAGACAGGACCGCCAGTTGAGGTCCAAGAGAGTTTCTGCCATAAGGGTCCAGTGGAAGGCCAACCAGTTGAGGAGGTGACCTAGGAGTCCGAGGAGGACATGCGAATCAGATATCCACACATATTCAGCACTTCAGGTATGATTCTAGACCCGTTCGAGGACGAACGTTTGTTTAAGAGGTGGAGAATGTAACGACCCGACCGATCGTTTTGCGTTATCAGACCCCTTTCCCCTAAATGAAACTTCCCATAGTGGCTTATTATGATTTATGACTTGCAGGGACTAGTGGTCCGGGATTCGGAGGTGTTTAGAATGCTATAGGAACATGTGGTTCCTTAAGGTTGGCCTTTAAGGACAAGTTTGACTTCGTCAACCTTTTGGGTAAACGAGCTTGGAATCAAGTTTCGTTGGTTCTGGTAGCTTTGTATAATGATTTCGGATCTGGTCGTATGTTCAGAATGGGTTTCTGATGACCCGGGAGCGTTTCGGCGCCCAATATTGAAATAAGAAGTTCCTTAAGTTCCTATTGTGGTTTGGGACGTGTTTTTGTGTTACCGAGGTCCGAATGGAATTCCGAGACCGAGAATATTTCCGTTATGTCATTTATGACTTGCCTGCAAAATTTTTTGTCATTCCGAGTAGTGTAGGTCGGTTTGGCGCGTTGTTAGCGAAGTCTAGAAAACTTAAAGTTCCTAAGTTTGGTTCTTGGGGTTTTGAGGTGTGGTTTTGAGTTTTAGCGTTGTTTTGGGTCATCCGAAGGCTCGAGCGAGTCCATATCATGATTTTGACTTGTTGGTATATTTGGGCGTGGGCTCGGGTGGGCCCAGGTGCCTCCCAGACACCACACGAGGCCAAAAACCAGCTGAAATAGCTGCTGGTGCACCTGTTCTGGTGTGACCGCAGGTGCGGTTGACCAGTCGCAGGTGAGGGACCGCTCCTGCGGTCCCAGCCTCGCAGGTGCGACCCCCAGTGGTTTGGCCAATTCTCGTAGGTGCGGACAAAGTTCCGCAGAAGCGGAGCCGCAGGTGCGGGCCCAGGCTCCCCAGTCCATTTCCGCAGGTGCGAGACCGCAGGTGCGATCCTCGAGTCGCAGGTGCGGAAACACTCTTCAGACAGTGTGTTTTTATACACGGGTTTTAATTCATTTTTCTCATCTTCTCCTTCTTTCTTGGGGCTATTTCCACCATTTTAGAGGTACAAACGACTTGGTTATTGAAGGTAAGTAAATTCTACTCTAATATTGACTTCATGCATGAATTCCTAGTTAAGTTTAATCACATAATTAGTGAAAAATCAAGAATTGGGTAGTAACCTAGGGCTTTCGATAATTTGAGAATTTACCCGTGAATTAGCTATGGAATCAAGTAAAAATCATATATTAATGATCCTTAGGCTTTGGGTGATCGTTTCCTTCGAGAATTATTGGAATCCGAGCATGCGGGCCCGGGGTCGAATTTTAGATTTCTTCAAGAATGGTGAATTTGGCTAAGTAATAGGAGAATTCCATGCTTTGAATATAAATTAATGTATTTGTATAACATTTGGCTAGTTTCGAGTCCTCGGGTGTAGAGTTCAGAGTTTCGGGCGCATTCTCGGTCCGGGGAGTAAATTCGACGCAAGGTGAGTCTCCTTTTTAACCTTGTAAGGGGGAATTGTCCCCCTAGGTGATTTAAATGCTATATGTGATAATTTGTGGGGGCTACATACGTATAAAGTGACGAGAGTCCGTACGTAACGGCTATTACTATTATGTCTAGGTAGTTAGGCCCACATCATGCCTTTTGTTTTACTTGATATGAACGGTAAGCTTAATGAATTAACGTTACATGTTGCTTATTTCCCTGAAGTTATGGAATTTGAGAAAAAACTTGTAAGAAATTGTTCACTTAAAAGTACTTTCTTTTAAAAGGAATAACGTGTGTGCATGTGACCGCTTCGCAATTTACATTCCGCGAGCGGAGTGTGATCCCCCCCACTCTTATGGAAACGGGCCGTACGCCACGGCGGATTGAGAGATGCACTTTTGGTACGGGCCGTTCGATCCTCGGCAGTGCACGAACGTGACTATCTTATGACTCCAGTCGGTTGTCCTTACCCTGCTTACGTATGATTTATTTGTTACTAATTCATGGATATTGATCTGACCGATATTTGGGGAAAAGTGAAGTGGTAATTGTTTATTTATTCCCTGTATTCTTCCTGGATTTCAGTACCTTACATATATACTTGTTGCTTCACTGTCTTTACATGCCTACCGTTTCCATTATATTCTGTTAAATTATACTGTTGGAACTTAGTGAGTATCATGTCGACCTCTCGTCACTACCTCTTCGAGGTTAGGCGGGATACTCACTGGGTACATATATATTTATGTACTCATGATGCACTTCTCTACTTAATTGTACAGGTTCTGAGGCTGGTGCTTCTGTTTATCCGACGGGAGCTTGACGTATTTTCTGGACCTGACTCCACGGTAAGCTGCCTCTCTTGGCGATTCTTAGCAGTACTATGGAGTTATCTTTTGTTTATTTCTTTCTACTTCTTTCAGGCAGTAGTACAATTTGTATCATCTTTTGTATATTCTACTAGTTCGCCTGTTGACTTGTGACACTAGTTCCTGGCACACACAGAGTAGACTCTTTATTTTGGGACTGTATATATTGGTTCATGATCATTGTAGCTGTATTTACTTAAGTTGGTTAATGTTCGATTTTATTTAAATAATCTAAGCTTAAAATTTTTGGGAATATGTGGGGTTGGTATGCCAAATAAGGATAATCTCGTTAGTAAACAACTGTTGGCTTGCCTGACTCCAGTGTTGGGCGCCATCACGACCTGTGTTGGATTTTGGGTCGTGAAAATATTATTGCATAGATACTCATGTACTCACTGACACTCGAATTTTGCGAAATTCTATATTGAGTTGTGGTGTTTCCTTCTAGTTATTATGAGATTTTATTTACTTAAGCCTATTTCAGTATGTTTAAATTAAAGATACTTGTAATTTGTTAGTTGTAGGCTTGCCTAGTATCGTGATAGGCGTCATCACGACACATGTGATTTTGGTTCGTGATAAGTTGCTATTACAGCCTAGGTTACATAGGTCTTACTAGTCATGAGCAGATTTAGTAGAGTCTTACGGATCGGTACGGAGATGTCTTTACTTATCTTTGAGAGGCTGTCGAACCCTTAGGAAAACCCTCACATTCTTTATTCTTCTCATGAAAATTTGTCGATTCTGGAAACTAAACTTCCGTTATTCTATTCTCTCACAGATAGTGAGGACACGTGCTACCAGACCGGGCGAACGGCCATCAATACCACCAGCTAGGGCCACAAGAGGTCGGGACCACGGTAAAAGTCGAGGTGCAGCTCGTACAATAGCTAAAGCAACACTTGTAGACCCACCAGTTGCTCCAGCTCAGGAGCATATTCCAGATGTGGCCCATTGTGATTCCAGGCCTTCAAGAGGCTCTGGCCCAAATATTGACTGTTTGTACTAGCCTTGCTCAGACGGTTTCAGCTCAGGCCGCACCAGCCACTTCTCAGACCGGGGGAGGTGCTCAGACTCCTGCCGCTCGTACTCCAGAGGACTTCAGAACCGTGGGTACTACCTTCCCAGTCGGTTGCAGTTTCTCAGGCTCAGGTGTGTACCATTACGAGTGATAAGGCGCATAAGAGACTAGAGAGGCTTGAGAGGCTCAAGCCTCCAACATTCGGTTGGGCTGAGTTAGAGGATGCTAAGGACTTCTTAGATATGTGCCAGCAGATTCTTCGCACGACGGGTATTCTGGAGACTAGTGGGGTCTCGTTTACTAATTTTTAGCTGGCGGGGGCAGCCTTCAGATGGTGGGAGACCTATGAGCAGGGCAGACCAGCCGATGCTGCATCACTTTCTTGGCACGAGTTCTCCGTTCTCTTCTTGGAGAAGTTTGTGCCATTGATCCGTAGGAAGGAGTTGCGTAGGCAGTTCGAACAGCTATGCTATGAGGGTATGTCTGTGGCCCAGTATGAGATGATATTTTCAGAGTTGGCTCATCACGCGATCTGGTTGGTTCATGTAGAGAGAGAGATAGAGGATTAGGAGGTTCATTGATGGCCTCAGCTATCAGTTGCATTTTATGATGACTCGGGAGAATGCATCAGGTGCTAGGTTCGACGAGGTGGTTGATATTGCTCGATAACTAGAAATAGTCCATAGTCAGGATGTGAAGAGAGGGAGGCCAAGAGGCCTCGTGGTTCGGGTGGTTTCAACGGTGTTTCTTCTAAAGGTCAATACCACCACAGCAGAGGTCGTACCTATAGGCCCACTTCGATGACTTGTACGGTTCATCATGGTGCATCAGTTAGCCATGGTTCTTACAATGGTCGTTCGAGTCAGTCATCATTCAGTACGTTACCAGTGCAGAGTTCTAACCATACTTCATCTTCCCAAGCTTCTACAGGCAGTTCCTTGGTTTATCAAGAGCAGAAACTCCATTAAAGGAGGGGTTGTTTCGAGTGCGAGGACTTGAGTCATCTCAAGAGGGATTGCCCTATACTGTTGAGTGGGGTTCCACAACAGAGTTCTCAGATGATGATACCTAAACCAACAGCTACACCACCCACTTAGCCAGCTCGGGGTGGGGCTCATGCAGCTAGAGGTCGCCGAGGGAGAGGCTGATCAGGTGGTGGTCAAGCTCGATTATTGTATTCATGCCAAGCCAGAGGCCATTTCTTGAGATGCAGTGATCACATGTATCGTTTCAGTGTTCCACAGGGATGCTTCCACATTATTTGACCCTGTTTCTACTTATTCCTATGTATCATCCTATTTTACTCGTTATTTGGATATGCCATGTGAGTCCTTAGTTTTCACTTGTCCATGTATCTACGCCAGTGGGCAATACTATTGTTGTGGACCGTGTGTATCGGTCGTGTGTGGTGACCATTAGAGGATTAAAGACTAGAGTTGTTCACTTATTACTTAGTATGGTTGATTTTGACATGATTTTGGGTATGGATTGGTTGTCTCCATCTCATGCTATTCTGGATTGTCACGTTAAGACCGTGACATTGGCGATGCCAGGGTTACCAAGGATCGAGTGGAGAGGTTCTCTAGATTATGTTCCCAGCAGGGTGATTTCTTATCTGAAGGCCTAACGGATGGTTGGAAATGGGTGCTTATCATATTTGTCTTTCTTGAGGGATGTTGGTGCTGAAACTCCTACTATTGATTTTATTCCGGTAGTACGAGACTTTCTGGATGTGTTTCCTGCAGACCTATCGGGCATGCCACTCGACATGGATATTGATTTTGGTATTGACTTGGTGCAGGGTACTCAACCCATTTCTATTCCTCTGTATCGTATGGCACCAACAAAGTTTAAGGAATTGAAAGAGCATCTTCAGGAGCTTCTTGATAAGGGGTTCATTAGGCCTAGTGTGTCGCCATGAGGTGCACTGGTCCTGTTTGTGAAGAAGAAGGATAATATCATGTGGATATGCATCTATAGGCAGTTGAACAAAGTTACAATTAAGAACAAGTATCCTTTGTCACGCATTGATGATTTATTTAACCAGCTATAGAGAGCGAGGATGTTCTCTATGATTTCTTTGAGGTATGGATATCACCGATTGAAGATTCGAGACTCAAATATTTCGAAGACGGTATTCAGGACAGCTATGGTCACGATGAGTTCCTTGTGATGTCTTTTGGACTGACCAACGCCCCCGCAACATTTATGCATCTGATGAACAATGTATTTCAACCATATCTTGATTTGTTTTTCATAGTATCCATTGATGATATCCTGGTGTACTCTCGTAACCAGGAGGATCATGCCCCAGCATTTGAGGATTGTACTACAACGTTGAGGGAAGAGAAACTTTATGCCAAGTTCTCGAAGTGTGAGTTTTGGCTCAGTTTAGTGGCGTTCTTAGGGCATGTGGTGTCTGATGAGGGGATTAAGGTGGATCTAAATAAGATAGAGGCGGTCCATAGTTGGCCCAGACCGTCTTCAGCTACTGAGATTCGGAGTTCTCTTGGCTTGGCCGGATATTATCGTCACTTAATGGAGGGTTTCTTGTCCATTGCAACTCCTTTGAATAGGTTGACCCAGAAAGGTTCTCCATTGAGGTGGTCAGATGAGTGTGAGGAGAGCTTTCAGAAGCTCAAGACTTCCTTGACCACACCTCCAGTTCTAGTTTTTCCTTCAGCGTCGGGTTCTTATACAGTGTATTATGATGCTTCACAGATTGGTATTTGGTGTGTCTTGATGCAGGAGGATAAAGTGATTGCTTATTCTTCGCACTAGTTGAAGACACATGAGATGAACTACCATGTTCATGACTTAGAGTTGGCAGCAATCGTACATGCATTGAAGATTTGGAGGCGTTATCTCTACGTTGTGTCTTGTGAGGTATTTACGGATCATCAGAGTCTCCAGCACTTGTTCAAACAAAAGGATCTAAATTTGAGGCAGCAAATATGGTGGGAGCTGCTAAAGGACTATGATATTTCCATTTTGTATTATCCTGGGAAATCCAATTCGGTGGCCGATGTCTTGAGTAGAACGGCGGTGAGTGTGATTAGCTTGCATTTATTCCTGTTGGTGAGAGACCACTTGCATCAGATGTTCAGGCCTTGGCTAATCAGTTTGTGAGGTTAGATGTTTCGAAGACCAATATGGTTCTAGCTTGTGTGGTTTCTCGGTCTTCCTTATAAGATCGCATCAAAGAGCGTTATAATGATCTATATTTGCTTGTCCTCAAGGACATAGTTCGACACAGTGATTCGAAGGAGGTTACTATATGGTATGATGGGGTGTTGCGGATGCAGGGTCGGATCTGTGTGCCCAATATAGATGGGCTACATGAGTTAGTTCTTGAGGAGGCCCACAGTTCGCGGTATTCCATTCATCCGGGTACCGCAAAGATGTATCAAGACTTGAGGCAACACTATTGATGGAGGAGGATGAAGAAAGATATAGTGGGGTTTGTAGCTCAGTGCCTAAATTGTCAGCAGGTGAAGTACGAGCATCAATGATCGAGCGGATTGCTCCAGAGGCTCAAGATTACATAGTGTAAATGGGAGCGTGTCATCATGGATTTTATAGTTGGGATCCTACGGACTTCGATAAAGTTTGATGCTATTTGGGTGAGTTGACCAAGTCCTCCCATTTCATTCCAGTTGGGACTACATATTCTTCGGAGCGGTTGGCTGAGATTTACATCCGTGAGATTGTTCGACTTCATAGTGTGCGGGTGTCCATCATTTCAGATCGGGCCACACAGTTTACAATGTAGTTTTGGATAGCAGTGCAGCGAGAGTTAGGCACACGGGTTGAGTTGAGTACAACATTCTACCCTCAGACGGTCGAACAATCCAAGCGCACTATTCAGATCTTGGAGGATATTCTACGTGTTTGTGTCATAGATTTCGGAGGTTCTTGGGATCAATTTCTGCCACTTGCAGAGTTTTGCCTATAATAACAGTTACCAATCGAGTATTAAGATGAATCCATATAAGTCTTTGTATGGGAGACGGTGTCACTCTCCAGTGGGTTGGTTTGAGCCAGGTGATACTAGGCTATTGGGTACTAACTTGGTTCAGGATGCCTTGGATAGGGTTAAGTTGATTCAGGATCAGCTTCGCACGATGCAGTCTAGACAGAAGAGTTACACTGATCGAAAGGTTCGCGATGTTTCTTACATAGTGGGAGAGAAGGTATTATTTAGAGTTTCGCCCATGAAGGGTGTTATGAGGTTTGGGATGAAGGGAAAGTTGAGCCCTTGGTATATTGGATCATTTGAGGTGCTTGAGAGGATTGGGGAGGTGGCTTACAGACTTTCATTGCCACCTAGTCTACTGAGTGTTCATCAAGTATTTCATGTATCTATGCTTTAGAAGTATGTCAGCGATCTGTCTCATATTTTGGATTTCAGCACGGTTCAGTTGGATGGTGATTTGACTTATGATATGGATCCAATAGCCATTTTGGATCGACAAGACCGAAAATTGAGGTAAAAGAACCTAGCTTCAATTAAGGTGTAGTGGAGAGGTAAACCACTCGAGGAGGCTACTTGGGAGACCGAGTGGGAGATGTGGAGCAGATATCCACGCCTATTTGAGACTCCAGGTATGATTCCAGACCCGTCCGAGGACGAACATTTGTTTAAGAGGGGGAGGATGTAACAATCAGGCCGGTTATGATAACACACTTTGCACATGCCTACACGTTAGCATGTCATTTATACCAGTGCAGGAGCATGAGAATTGTTATTCATTAATCACATAGATGTATACTTGTTTATTTTATCCTGTATGATATGTTTGGATTAGAGGCTTGTGATCATACATGGCGGATTGTGTTATTTGCACGTGAGTTGTCTGTGCAGTGTGTGAGTTGTCCGTGCCGATTCATATATTGATGTTATTGGCACGTGAGTTATCTGTGATGCGTGTGGATACATATCTATCCCCCTAGGGTCATCCTCTCATGTTTCTCTCTTGATGGTGTACACGGTTATTGAGAATACTGATCAGTGGTTTGGAACAGATATGGAAAGTTGAGAGAATCCGACTAGTGTTGTGTGGATTTTGCATTTCCTTGATCATTTACCTGATTTAACTTCTTTTCACCTCCACATGCCATGATATTGTCTGAGCAGAATATTTGAGAAACTGTACACATGCACACACAGATGTTTTCTCACGAAACATGATGAGTAAGTTTTCAATATTGTTCTTTGCCGGTTTAAAAGAGGGAACTGCATAGGTGATAACTAGTATCATTAATAATTTTTGCTTCTCTTACCTTGCCGTAATTATTTATGATACTTATTGAGTTGGTTATACTCATACTACACTCTGCACTTCATGTGCATATCCAGGTGCTTCTGGACACTGAAGTTGCTAGTGTTGGAGCTTATTCAGTTCGAAGACTATCGAGGTATCTCCCTTGGCGTCCATACACCTTGATTCTCCTCCTTTTTCTTTAGTTTCGTTTGTATTGTTCTATCTTCCTAAATAATGTTTCCATAGTCAGACCATGTTATTGTATAAATGCTCATGTACTCAGTGACACTCGGATTTTTGGGAATAATGTATTAAGTTGCACCGTTTCCTTCTAGTTATTATGAGATTTTATTTACTTAAGCATATTTCAGTATGTTTAAATTAAAGATGCCTGTTATTTATGAGTTGTCGGCTTGCCTAGTATCGCGATAGGCGCCACCACGACACATGTGATACATAAAGCAAGTGACTCAATACACAACAGATGTGTGACTTTTCTCTTAAAAGAAGATTCTAATAATATTGAAGACAATGTTGCTTTTTTATCTTAATTGAAAGAAGGATATATTCGAAGAGACAAAATAAAGCACATTTCACCAAAGTTCTTTTCATACGCATGATTTTCAATAGAATGGTGAAATAGATGTTCAACAAAGTTATCTAAGTGATTTGGCAGACTTATTCACTAAGGCATTACCAACCTCAATATTTGAAGAATTGTTGTAAAAGATTGAAAGGCGTCGTCTGTGAGAAATAAAGTTATGTTTTCATCAGAGGGAGACAAATACGCGTTGTACTATTTTTTTCTTAGCTAAGGTTTTGTCCCACTAGGTTTTCCTTGTAGGATTTTTAATGAAGCAGCAAACAATGCGTATTACAAGATATGCGTACTCTTTTTCCTTTACTAGAATTTTTTCCCATAGAATTTTTTTCCTAGTAAGGTTTTAACGATGCACGTCATATATGGACATCCAAGGGGAGTATTGTGAAACATTAGAGTATGGTGAGTGTCCATAATTCCTAGATTGAGTAACACCCACTACTCTTCTCCATGATCTTCATAACTCCCATTACTCCAATACTTATGATTGTAACTCACATACCTCTATAACTTTCCCAAGATCTTCAACCATGATCTAAATGCTTAATGACATGTTTATGATTTTCTTTTATATACCTCTATGCAATACTATAAATAGAGGATGAGAAGTGATATTGTCGATACTTGAACACACTTGTAAATATATGGAAAACACTTGATGAAATAAGAAAGTTTTCCATTTCTCCTATACATCTCTTATCTATTTTGTTGTTTTATATTGTTACTTTGAGCTTAGTTTCTTAACACATTCAACTACTAGTAAGGAAGGTCATGTTCTTACCTTTGAAGAAACATATTTACTTCAATAACCGCTTGATTTATTTTTGTTGGAGTAGGCATTTAAATATTAAGAATATTATGTTAATATTAAGATGTATAGGTTTTCATCTATTTTAGTGGTTGTAAACACTAAAAATCGATCATATTAACTTTGTATCCATTATTCAGAAAGTATCTATGATAAGTTATGTACCTTTTTGTTTTGATGATTTAACAGGTTTTATATGAGAATCAGATAGGGAACCTGATATAAAATCTCTCCATGCTCAGAACAACAAGTCAAATGTCTGGCACAAGTTTCAATAGAATCAATTAAAGGAACGGATGGATATCTGTTCCTCCGATCACAGTACAAGTCAACTCTTTACAGTTGTTAAAGCTGATGCACTACACACAACAGTGCAACAGTCACTATTGAAGCATACTGTGTACCAGACACTTTCTTGCATCATCCTTAGTGACCTCACTTATGTATTACCAACACGAGGAAAGAGATTACATACACTTTCAAACCCTAAAACATATTTTACTCTCAAGTGTGCAGTCGCCTTCATTTACTCCAAGGCATTGAAAAACAAAGCATCAACAAAACAAAGGACCAGATCCCAGCATTGAGTACATCGTGTGTTATTATTATTGTTGTATCTTTGTTAATGTTATTCACTTGTAGCTCCTACTCAGCTTATTTAGAAGCATCTCGCAGGATACCTTTATAAACTATAAATCATGTGTTTGTGTTTGACTAAAGTTACTCAAAGTGGTTAGCTTTATAATAGAGTTATTAAAAAGAGGCTTGCAATATAGTTATTGCAAGTAGTTGAGGATTAAGATTTTAATTCCTAGGTTACAATAGGTCGTAATCTAAAATTGCTCGGTTAGTGAGGTTGAAATCCGACGAGAGTAGGTCGTGGTTTTAAATCCTGTGAGCTGGGAGTTTTCCACATAAAATATTATTGTGTTATTTACTTATTGTTGTGTGTGTGTTATGTGGGAACTGATAGAAAATCATGTTCTCTATACAGTTTGGTGGACTCTTAATTGACATCAGGCTGTAATTTCATTCATCCACCTTACTGCTTAACCACTAAATAGTTCAGCAATTTTTATGATTTCTTAATGAAGTTAAGTGTTTTATTAATTACAAAAACAATTTAGTAACTTAGTTGCCTTTAGTTGAAAGTTTAACTATCTATGAGAGGGTTAATTTTATAAAAGATCTCGAACTTATAGTCAAATTGCAGGAAAATAATCAAATTAATTTTTATAACAAAAGAATCACTGAACTTTCACTTTATATCGGGGGAATTGTACATAAATCCTACTCACACATATATATTACAACTAACTGACCTATATTTAACTTTGCAAAACTGTAGGCCCAAAAATAATAGGCTAAAATACAATATCCAACTTCAAATAGGTTCTTAAAATAACTATTTAATTTTTTTAAAAAAATGCTCAAACTTTTAATCTAATTTTTGAATCACTAATTGTAACTCAAATATTAGTTCAACAAGCCAAATCTATTTGGGGGTGGTGGACATTAGATTTTTAAGATAATCCACTATTGTTGAACACACTTAAATAAGTGGGATTTAAATTTTTAATATGATTTTATGAAATTTTTTAGGTGGATGTTGTTTAGACTTGTTAGAAATAGTATAAAGATATTGTATACAAAACTTGGAGTCATTTAATGAAGATTTGAATGGATCCACCATTGTTGGACATATTAAAATAAGTGGATATTTCGAATTTGGTTTTATGAGAAATTTGAAGTGTGTGTTATTTAGAGTTGTTAGAATAGGATAAGGAGGTTGTACATAACATTTGAAGCAATTTAATGTAGATTTGGACTGATTTTGAACAAGAATTGCAACTAAAAATGGTGGAAGAAGTTCATCTACAGATGCTTCTATAAAAGTGTATAATAGTATATATTAGTGTACAAGAGGTGTTTATACAACCACATACACTACTATATAATATTATACATCATTATACAAAAACTGACCTCGTCTTTTTTGCGTCTTTTTTAAATTTAACTCAAATCTTGCTCAAGTTTACTCCAAATCACTTCAAATTTAAATTTTGAACTCCTTTTGATATTTTCAATCAATTGGAACAACATCTAATCCAAACAATTAACAAAATCAAAAAAATCCTATTTTCAAAAACGAAGCTTTGAATGACCTTCAATGGTGGACTTCTATTTTTTAATTTTCTTACATTGCCACCAACTTTTGTTTGAAGAGGGATTAAAAATAAAATTAAACAATAAATCCATGAAAAAAAGTGAAGATTCTTATCTGCAAAAGCTCCCACCATGTCTTTAGAAATTTCAATTTCTCTCCACTTTTTGTGGTTTGTTTGGGCGAAAGAAAGTAGAGACAAGAAGAAAGACAATAATGACACGAGAAAAGAGAGAAGAAATAAAAATAAAAGTGAAAACTAAATATAATTTTAAAATAATAAATATGGGCCGAAAGTTGAAAAGTTTCTTTCATGTTGTGTACAACTCGGGCCATTTTTAGTTAGGGTCAAATGACAAGGGCCGTAAATCGTAATCCTCCCCATTATCTAATTGAAGGTCAAAAGTGTTGAATTGAAGAGCACACAGACTAAAATTGAACTAAATTTGATAAATCGGGACCAAAATCGTCATATTTCCTTGAAGAATATCTTTGTCAACTGGATAAACAAGCACCCATACACAAACAAAAAAGAATTAACTTTAATTATAAGTGACTCAAATTAAGTTCTTACAACTAGCTCTTAATATAGAACCTCGAATAGACCTAAGCTTCAAATTAATTGAAGCAAACCTTTGTTTTCCTTCCATGTGTGCTCTCTTTTTTAGGTCCAACAAAACATTCTCTCAGTAATAATTCAGTATCTCACACTTCACAAATATACAAATATGGTGACGAAACAATCAGCATGTGTAACTAGAAACAATCTCCAAATTTCGTCCTTCCAATTTATATTTCTGATTACTAAAAGGGGCTTGGGTGGCCGCTTGCATAAGCAGAAAATAGCGTGTCTTTCTTTACTCTTTGTAATTGGTGTTACTATCAGGTCAGTAAAAATTAATTTTAAGAAATGTTTATACTAAGCAAGGTTAGTGAGTTTTTAAAAAATATCAGGCAACCTGGTGCCACAAGATGATTATTGAAAATTATAATAAGAGACGGATCCTAAGTTTATGGGTTTCTATAGCGATTTCAAGTTAATATGTTATAAGTATCAATTTTAAGTGGGTTCACAGTCAAAATAACTATAAACTTTTAGTGAATTTTTAAATATATATACAAAATCTAGGCAAAAGCTACTGATTCCTATAAGTATGTTTCTTCCACTCAGGATCCGCTACTAATTACAAGAGGTCCATATGAATTAATCAAGACAGCCTCTTTCAGATTGGGAGGAACACCATCCGGAGACTGAAGGCTCTTCAGTAGGGAGAGACTTGCTATCTCAACGTTTTTCGCCCTACATGCAGAGGCGGTCGTAGAGTGACCGGTCTGGATTCGGCTGAATTCAGTAACTTTTGTTTAGATTTTTTATTTGCATTGAAAATTTATTAAATAAGTATAAATATTTAATCGCAAACCCAGTAACCAAGACGCAATATAAGTTTGTGGCCAGTTTAAAATCTATAAACTTCAAATTCTGACTCCGCCTCAGCCTACATGAAAAGAAGAAAAAAAGAGTGACGAACTCAGCTTTTATATGACCACAAGTAGAGGTGTCAAATGGGCAGGTTGGCAGGTTTTAAGTGGATCCCAATAGGCTGAGTCAATAAATAAGCGGGTCAATGATCCATCCATAAATAACTTGAGTTGAGATGAACTGAGTGAAGTTGAGCTAAAATTTAGGTCATAGACAACCCCACCCAACTCTTACCAAACTTTAATTAATGTGTATTAATTTTTTATGAATTATTTAATTATCAAATAAGATTTTTTTTTATGGTCATATATAACAGATCAAACAAAAAAAATTATTTTAAAGATATTTTAGCAAAATTACTCATGGATTAATTTGACCTAAAAATTAGTCCAACTTTTAACGGGTTGAAATGCGTTATAGCAAAATGGACTGGGTTCAATAAATAGGTGGGTCAAGCCCATCAAAGTAGCAGAAATACTATTAACAAATTTATGACCTTGAGAATGGACGCACATCTCATTTTGGGGTGAAGTTTAAAAATAGCCAGATTTATAAGTGGTAATTGGAAAATAGTCACAGTTTCAAAGATTATCGAAATTTAGTCATTTTTCATCTAAAGATAAATTTGAATGAAAACACTGTTCAAAATCCGAAAAATATTCTAGCAGATTTTACTGGATTTCCAGTATAATATACTAGACTTCCAACATAATACACCGAACTTCCAGCATAATATCTAGTCCAGCATAATATGCTGGAAGTTCATACACATGTGCTCCAATCTCCAGTATATTATGCTGGAACTTTCCGTGTGTTGGAGTTCCAGGATAATATGCTAGAAATTCATGCACATGTGTATCAATCTCCAGTATATTATACTGGAACTTTACGTGATGTAGTAAAATAATGACTATTTTTTTAATTATTTTACAAATACTAATTATTTTTTAATTATCAATTTAAAAACTAGTTAGCCCGTACTATTTTTACCTCGTCTTGTCTAAGATATTATGTGCAGTTCGGCAAATTAAACGGGAAATGAAACCTAATCCGTTGAAATCAATAAAGTTAAATTAACTAGGTAAAAGCTTTATTCAATGTATGTAAATAAATATAAATTTTGCCTACTTAGGATTAAGAGAAGTGTCAATATCTAAGATGACGTGAATAGTAACATGCGACTTGCCGATTGAGATCATGCGCTGCCACATCATAGCCAGGGACTGTTAGGCAAAAGCCAAACAGATATAGCCGCATACGACATACAATACAATACAGGAGAATAATAAAGAGATTTTTATATTCATATACACGATTTAAAACTTTATTATTAAAAATATTTATATTTAATTAATTGTCCGGCCTAAATAAATTTTCTTTATAAAATATATATATTTCACCTTAAAAAGCTCTCAATCCGTTATTCAATAAAGAAATTTAGTTACACTTTTTTCTTTTCTTTTCTTTTTCCCCTCTTCTGGTAATGCTGTCCACCTTCACAACAGAGTTAAAAGTGTTTTCCTCCCATTATATATTGATAGGGTAGATACTTTTATTCTCATTCATGTACGTTATTTGATGGTTTTGTGGATCACTTTTTCAGCAAATAAGAAAGTTGTCATTCAGCAGCAATCTTTGAGCAGTGAGCCGTGCTTAGTCATTACAATTAATTATGTTCGCTTGATTTTATTTCTCAAATTAATTAATTACAAAAATTAAATTACTTCTTACAAATTTTTTCATATTATACAATTTTCACACATTATTTTTACCCAGTTATATACAACTACAATATCATACCACTTAAATACAATTTTTATACGGTATGTTTTTTATATATGTTGTATCTGATTTATACATAGTAAAAACAAATGTCATACAATTAATTATATATTATACAACTTTCATACATTATTTCTACCCAGTTATATACAACTACAATATTATACAACTTAAATACAATTTTTATACAATATTGTTCAACTTTCATACAATATTTAAATTAAAAAATATATATAAACAACATAATACAATTTACCTACAATTTTACTATAACTTTACTACAATTTTGTAAGTATAATGTATATCATGTCTTCTTCTTCTTCCAATCTCAAATTCAATCAAAATCAAGTCTAATCTTCACCAAAATATCTTCAAAATTGAGATATAAACACCAAATAATATTTTCAATTGTTTGCAACAACACCCAATCCAAACAAATAATGATTTTTGAAAATCCAAATTCGAATTCAAAGCTTTTTAATGGCTGTCAATGATAGAATTGCTGCTCTGTTTTTCTTTGCTCTGCATTACTGGAATTAGATATTGAGATATAGATAAAGACGTAGAGAAAGAGAGATGGAGAGAGAGAGCGCAGGAGGGAGAGAGAATAAGGATGAGAAATAATTGATTCCTAATATAAAATGATACTCGTTTAATTCCTAAAGTATATATATATATATATATATATATATATATATATATATATATATATATATATGATATAATTAAATTGAAATTTGAGTAAGAAGAATAATAAAGTTTCAAATAGTATATTGAAATATAAATAAAGAACATTTCTAATTTTAACCCGACTGTAAAGACGGTTATACAATATAATTTTCGCTAAATAAATGTCACAATTGAGTGCTAAATTAACCATATAGTTTGACTAAAAACCAACTTGGGTGGGCATTCTCCTCAACATCAAATGTCACCATACACGTTTCTCAAATCCATATAAAAATTACTCATAGATTAGGCTAATAGGTTTCGATGACTTAATCACCTAACAACATCCACTTATGTTATTCACTTGTTTTTTTTTTTTTTGGAAGATTCAAAATGAAAGAGCATCTTCAAGCAGTCAATTCTGGGTGGTGATTGATTATGAATATAATACTCTTATCTTGGTCTATTGTGCCAGCAAAAACTTTCATGAGGGGATTAAAAGAAAAAGAAGAGAGAGAAATGTGTTGTCTTCTACCAGTTTGAAGGCGATTTTAACACGAGATAACAATATTGTCCACTTTAAAACAAGTCAATATAAATGGAAAATTTTATATAAAAATAATTGAGCTCCTTATTTTTTTAATTCTATAGTCCATATTTCAATTTAAACCAATTAGCCCAAACAATAGTAACATAAGATTCAACACCAACTCCAATAGGTTCTCGAAATTACTATTTAATTTTTTGAAAAAGATCTCAAGCTTTTAAGTTAATTTTCGAATCAGTAACTATGACTCAAATATTAGTTCAACAAACCAAATCCATTTGAGTGAAAATTAGATTTTTAACAAGCTTAAATATGTGGGTTTAAATTTCGAATTTGATTTCATGAGAAATTTAGAGTGGTGTTATTTAGACTTGTTAAAAATAGTATAAGGAGGTTGTATATAAAATTTGAAGTTATTTAATGGAGATTTGGAATGATTTTGAACAAAAGTTACAACTGAAAATCGTGTAAGAAGTTCGTCGACATACACTTGTATAAAGGTGTATAAAAGTGTGTAAAATATATTTATACACTCGTAGACACTATTATACAAAATTATAAATAATAATATAAAAAATTAACTTCGTCTTTTTCTTAGCATCTTTTTTGAAACTTAACTCCTTAATTCAGCAGTTTTTAATTTACTCCTTTTCCTTTATTTTTGATTGTATGGATTTGGATCATTCACACAAACTTCACTGTGTAAATGTGGTTATGCTTGTATGACGTCATTACCATGCCGATAGAGTTAGGGTCCGTTTGAAAAGTCATCAAGTAATTAGAATTGGTATAATCATTAGAGTAATACTTGCACAGTCTAATAATTATAATATTGTAATTACGACGATAAATTTGTTGTTTGTCATAATGTAATTATAGTGTAATTACAAGTTTACTGTTTAGTTGCACAAGTATAATTATACGATTAGATTAAATTTAAAACATAAAGTTAATCATTAAAAAATATAATTTAAGGTTTAATAAGTATATGTCTTTATAAATGATATTAAATCTGACATTTACGATACATATTATTTCTTGAAATATATTAATTACTAATCATATATTTGTAACTAGTATAATAAAAATAATTGATATATATTTTTTAAATTAATAAATAATTATATTTTAATTAATTATAAATACTAAAAGTGCATATTTTGTTAGAAAGCATGGATTGCATGCTTGATAAAAAGATTAATATTTATAAATATAATGCTATAATATTACTCAATTATTTTACAATAAAATAATTTATCAATTGTAACTGAAAAACGAATGGTATGCAATCTGAATTAGTAAGTCAATACTACTATGGAAAGAGTAAGAAACTTGAATAATTTCATTCATGTCTTTGAATGTCATATACATGGCTTTATTTATGGTTTTGAAACAGAATCATCTAAATCCCGTAAAATCTGGGATTATGCAGAATAAAATAAAAAAAGAATCGGAATTTGATATTCTAGATTACAACAATTTTCTCTAAAATCTTAGAGGATCAGATCTTGATATGGAGAATACCATCATGGGAATCCTCTTTATTCAGCACTCCCCCTCAAGCTGGTGAATGGATATCTTCCATTCCTAGCTTGCTTATCAGGTCTTGAAACACATTATAACGATCCGACCGGTTATTTTGAGCTCTAGTCGTTCAACAGTTTGAGGCCATGAACAACTTCACTTCAGGTATTATGACTTGTAAGCGTGGTCAGAATTGAAATTCGTGAAGTTTGGAGTGGATTTGGAAAGAGAATTCTCATTTCATAAGCTCAAAGTTGGAAGAATCTGACGAATGATTGATTTTGAGTAAACGACCTTGGAATCAGTAATTGAAAGTTCCCACAGGTTAGTATGATGATTATGGACGTGGGTGTATGTCTGGATCGGGTTTTGGATGGTCCGGGAGCATTTCGACGCATATTGTGGAAGGTTGGCATTTTGAAGGAATTTTATGAATTTGGGTTGAAGTGTATTTCAATGTTATTGATGTCCGTTTGGGATTTCGAGTTTGGCAATATCTCCGTATGATGATTCTGATATCGGGAGAGCGCCCGAAAGCTAATTTGGAGGACCATAGGTCATTTTGGGGTCACTTGGCGAAAGTTAGGAATTTGAAGGTTTTTGAGAAGTTTGACCAGAAGTAAATTTTTTTATATCAGGGTCGGATTCTGATTCCAGAAGTTGGAGTAGGTCCGTAATGTCGAATGTGACTTGTGTGTAAAATTTGAGGTCAATTGGAATTGATTTGATAGGTTTCGACATCAAATGTAGAAGTTGGAATTTCTTAGTTTCATTAGGCTTAAATTGGGGTGTGATTTGTGTTTTTAGCGTTGTGTGATGTGATGTGAGGCCTCGACTAAGTCCATGTTATATTTTGAGACTTGTTGGTATGTTCGGACAGGGTCCCGAGGGGCTCGGGTGAGTCTTGGGGTGGTTTCGAATCATTTCTAGGCCTATTTTAGCTGTTGGTTTTTGGCTACAGCAGTGTGCTATGCGATCACGGGGATTTGAACGTGATCGCGATGAGTAAAATGAGAGAAATTGGCCAGTGCTTTGCAATCGCTGAGGCGCTCCCGTGATCGCGTAGAGGAAATATTCTACTGCACTGATCCAACTTTGGAAGTTTGTATCTCACAATCTATAAAAACTTTGAAGATGACCCAAAAATAAAAGTTGTATTACTTTGTGAGTTTTTATAAAATTAAACCATTTGGCATTTAGAGTTGTGTACAAGAAGTTATGATTGATACACTACAACCTATCTGGGAAGAGTTTGGAAATCGTGTTGTGTTGCACATGGCTGATTTTGGCAGATTGTATATCGTAACATATAAGTAACTCAGAGATGATCAAACATGAAAGTTGTAGCCCTTGGTATCTAGTTTTCAAAAAGTTAAACCATTTGTAATTTGAAGTTTTGTACAAAAAATTATGACCATTATACTAGAGGTTGTCTGGAAGAGCTGGACACTTGTTATTCGCGATCGTGAGGCATTTACCGCGACCGCGAAGGCAAAATTTTGGGGTGGAAAATTTTTTGCTTCACGATCGTGAAGCATTTTCCGCGATCACAAAGAGTAAATATCTGGGCAAAAGCTATATTTCGAGGTTTCGGCCATTTTTAACATATATGGAGTTATGGAGCTCGGATTGAAGCGATGTTTTGAGGCGATTTTCACCATATGGATTGGGGTAAGTGTTCTATATCCGAAAATAATTATACGTCATGATTCTATGGTTATATTCATCATTTATTTTGGATTTAAATGGATGAAATCAAGATTTTTGTAAATCGTTTCAAGAACGAAAATTTAAGATTTGGAGGTCAAGTTGTTATCGGAATTTGATAAAATTGGTATGGTTGAACTCATAACAGAATGAGTTATCGGATTTTGTGAGTTTCTTCGGGTTCCAAGACGTGGGCCCTAGGGTCAACTTTGTTGACTTTTCAAGTGGAGTTGGGAATGTGTTATAAATTGATTTATTATGAGTATTAGAGTTTATATTTATTGGTTTGCACATTGTTTGGCTAGTTTTAGAGCGATAGACATCAGTTTGAGCTGCTAGAAATGTGTTGGAGCCGGTTATGGAATTTCGGATCAAGGTAGGGATCCTTTCTAACCTTATAAGAGGGAATTAAATCCATAGGTGAACTAAATTATTATGCACTTCTATTTGTGGGGGCTACGTACGCACGAGGTGACGAGAGTCTGTACGTAGGTACTAGCTATGCCTATGTCCGTGTAGTCTTAGGCTTACATCATGCCTTGTTGATACTGTTATTGATTTATGTTTATTGTTTTCCTTGAGAAGGAGCGAGATTGAGTTTGTTTATTAAATATTTTGAAAGGAGTTGAAATTTAGGAAAATTGGGATCTTAAAAGTTTTCATTGGATTTCATATTTTGAAACGAATGGAAGAATACTATAATAACTTAAGAAATCTATGTGTAACCGCGTCGCAAGTATGATTCACGACCGGGGTAATTCCTTAAATTTATATTTGACCATGTCGCATGTATGATCACCGAGCGGGGTAATTACTTAAATTTATATTTGACCGCGTCGCATGTATGATTCGCGAGCGGGGTAATAGATGCGTCTATGGTTCGCGCCGTTCGACCCTCGACAATGCACATTTTACATTTATGTTGGATCGGGCCGAACGTCCTCGGTGGTATTTTTGTGTGATAACGGACTGAAAGTCCCTTTTATAATTGGTATAAATGTATGTGTTTTAAAAGAAGGAAGTGGTTTAAGATCTTAAATATGATGAAGACTTGTTCAGTTATTTCTTATTCTGAGTCTTATTGTTGTATAGCATGCTTAATTGAAATGTCATATTATCATATTATTGGCTTTAGTAAGTGTCGAAGCCGACCTCTCGTCACGACTTCTTCGAGGTTAGGCGGGATGGGTACGCGTTGATTTACGTAATCATACTACACTTGCTGCACATTTTTGTGCAGGTGCATTTATGATTAGTGGACTTGTAAGAGCAGAGGCATGTACGCATGCAGAGACTTAGGTGAGCTGCATCTTATGAGACCATCCGCAACCAGCAGAGTTTCCTTCAGAGTTCTTGTATTTTTTCTTCTGCCCAAATTTTATATTCCGGACAGTTCTTGTATTTTATTTTACTTTCTAGTAAATGCTCATGTACTTGTGATACCGGGTCCTGGGATGATTATGGGATATTCAGTATTGAAAGTGAAAAATATTATTATTTAATTATGTAAAGTTCATCTTTTACCAGTTAAATTGAAGGAAATTTATGATAAAAAAATTAAAATAAGAAGTTAATTAGCTATTTAGTGTTGGCTTGCCTGACAGCGGTGTACGGTGCCATCACGGTCTTTAATGGATTTTGGGTCGTGATACGCATTGTTTGGCAGTCTTTTTGTTAAACAATCGGCCAACTAATCTTTTGTAGATACAAATGGCGTACAAATGAGTCCACTATCTAATTTCTCCTTAATGAAGTGTTTATCTACATGTGCTATCATGTCGTACAGGAATATGAGCTATACTTATTTCTTATTTATTGTCACAATATAGTCTCTTAGGTCCTTCCCATATTATCTTCAAATCATCAAGGATTATATTTAACCGTAACTACTCACAAACTCCCATCATAATAGATCTGAACACGGATTCTGCACTTGATCTGGCCACAACATTTTATTTTTTGCTTCTCAAGTCACAAGATTTCCTCCTAAAAAGTATAGTATCTAGAAGTTGACCTTTGATCAACCAATGATAGTATTCCTTTTCTCGGACTTCCTTTAAGATATTATAGAATTCACATCAGTATAAGCCTCTAAAACCATGTTTCCTCCTCTAAACTTTTCCAGGAATTCCTTTAAGATATTATAGAATCTTGTTGGCCGCTTGGAGATGCATTTCTCTAGGGTCATGCATAATTTGGCTAACGAAAGTTACAACAAATGTAATGTTTGGCCTTGTATAGGTGATCACGCTCAACTATGTCTTCTATAAAGACTAAACGGGCGTTGCAAATATAAATCTGGGGTATTAAGCCCAAAGTCGATCCCACGAAGAATTGAACGTATCAATTGAGTTTATTAAATACTAAACTGGTGTTTAATCAAGTTTCTCAA
>ML368668.1:33501-61297 GCA_005239525.1 Nicotiana knightiana | reverse complement strand
GTCCGGTTTATGGTCCTGAAAACTTTCTCAGGGTCTGATAAGGCTTCAATCACTTCACCAGTCCTCGATGAGTTTCTAGGCATGCACCTGCAACACTTAGCAAACGTTAAACGTTCAATGTGAAAACAAAAATTTTAAAGAAAATTGACTATGTTTCAGAATTTTGTATTTCTTTCAACTCAACTGATAATACCGTTAATTCCCCGGCAACGGCGCCAGTAGATGAGTCAAACTACGACTTCGGCACCAGTTATTTCACCACATGCCCAGCCATATTGGGGTAGCTCTCAGGCATCTAGGGGTCGCCCTAGAGGGGGAGATCGATAGGTGGCGGCTAGGCCCAATTATACGCTCTTCCTGTTAGACCAGATGCCATTGATTCAGACACAGTGATTTTGGGTATGGATTGGTTGTCTCCATGTTATGCTATTATTAATTTTCATACGAAGACCGCATTGACGATGTCGGGGTTGCCAGTGATTGAGTGGAAAAGTTCTCTAGACTATGTTCCCAGCAGAGTGATTTCATATTTGAAGGCCCAACAGATGGTTGAGAATGGTTGTTTATCTTATTTTGGCCTTTGTGAGGGATGTTGGTGCTGATACCACTACTATTGATTCTGTTTCGGTGGTGCAAGATTTTTGGGATGTGTTTCTAGAAGACTTGTCGGGCATGCCGCCCGAGAGGGATATTGACTTTGGTATTGACTTGGTTCTGGGCACTCAACATATTTTTATTCCACCGTATCGTATGGCACTGATTGAGTTGAAGGAGTAACGTCAGGAACTTCTTGATTAGGGGTTTATTAGGCCTAGTGTGTAGCTTTGGGTTGCACCAGTTCTGTTCGTGAAGAAGAAAGATGATACTGTGCCGATGTGCATTGATTACAGGCAGTTAAACAAAGTTACAATCATGTATCATTTTCCGTGAATTGATGATCTATTTGACTAGCTTCAAGGAGCGAGGGTGTTCTCTAAGATTGACTCGAGGTCTGGGTACCACCAGTTGAAGATTCAGAGTTTGAATATTCTAAAGACAGCATTCAGGACCCGTTATGGTCATTATGAGTTCCTCATGATGTCTTTTGTACTGAGCAATGCCCCAACATCATTCATGCATTTGATGAACAATGTATTTTAGCCTTATCTTGACTCGTTTGTCATAGTGTTCATTGATGATATTCTGGTGTACTGTCGTAGCCAAGAGGAGTATGCCCAACATTTGAGGATTGTCTTACAACGGTTGAGGGAGGAGAAGCTTTATGCTAAATTCTCTAAATGTGAGTTTTGGCTTAGTTCAGTGGCGTTCTTGGGACACGTGGTGTCCAGTGCGGGAATTCAGGTGGATCTGAAGATTATAGAGGCGGTTCAGAGTTGGCCTAGACCGTCCTCAGCTATGGAGATTCAGAGCTTTATCGGCTTGGCTGATTATTATCATCGCTTCATGGAGAGTTTCTTGTCTATTGCGTCTCCATTGACCAAATTTACCCAAAAGGATGCTATTTTCAGGTGGTTAGATGAGTGTGAGTGGAGATTTCCGAAGCTCAAGACTGCCTTGACCACAACTTCAGTTCTAGTTTTACCTTCAGCTTCAGGCTCTTATACATTGTATTGTGATGTCTCTAGAATTAGTATTGGGTGTGTATTGATATAGGGAGGTAAAGTGGTTGCTTATTCTTCGCGTCATTTGAATCCCCATGAGAAGAACTACCCTGTCCATGATTTGGAGTTGGATGTCATCGTTCATGCATTGAATATTTGGAGGCATTATCTCTACGGTGTGTCTTGTGAGGTGTTTACAGATCATTAGAGTCTCCAACACTTGTTCAAACAAAAGGATCTAAATTTGAGGCAGCAGAGATGGTTAGAGCTGCTAAAGGACTATTATATCACTATTCTGTATCATCCCGAGAAGGCCAATAGGGTGGCCGATGCCTTGAGTAGAAAGACAGTGAGTATGGGTAGCCTTGCATTCATTCCTGTTGGTGAGAGACCGCTTGCAGTTGATGTTCAAGCCTTGGCCAACCAGTTCATGAAGATTAGATATTTTGGAGCCCAGCCGGGTTCTAGCTTGTGTGGTTTCTCAGTCTTCCTTATATGATCGCATCAAAGAGCGCCAGTATGATGATCCCCATTAGCTTGTCCTTAAGGACACGGTTCAGCACGGTGGTGCCAGAGTTGTTACCATTTGGGATGATGGGGTATTGAGGATGCAAGGTCAGATTTGTGTGCCTAATGTAGATGGGATACGTGAGTTGATTCTCGAGGAGGCCCACAGTTCGCGGTATTCCATTCATCCATGGGCCTCGAAGATGTACGAGGACTTGAGGCAACATTATTGGTGGAGAATAATGAAGAAGGATATAATGGGGTTTGTATCTTGGTGCCTTAACTGTCACCAGGTAAAGTATGAGCATCAGAGACCGGGTGGATTTCTTCAGAGTCTGGAGATTCCAGAGTGGAAATGAGAGCGGATCACCATGAATTTTGTAATTGGGCTCCCACGGACTTCGAGGAAGTTTGATGTTGTTTGGGTGATTGTGGATCAACTGACAAGGTCCGCGCACTTCATTCTAGTTGGGACTACTTATTCTTTGATGCGGTTGGCTGAGATTTACATTCGCGAGATTGTTCGCCTTCACGGTGTGCTAGAGTCCATCATTTCAGATCGGGGCGTGAAGTTTACATTGCATTTTTGGAGAGCTGTGCAGCAAGAGTTGGACACCCATGTTGAGTTGAGCACATCGTTTCACTCTCAGATGAACGGATAGTGCGAGTGCATTATTTGAAGACATGCTACGTGTTTGTGTCATTGATTTTGGGGGTTCATGGGATCAATTCCTATCGCTCGTGGAGCTTGGCTACAACAACAGTTACCAGTCGAGCATTCAGATGGCCCCGTATGAGGATTTTTATGGGAGATGGTGTAGATCTTTGGTGGTTTAGTTTGAGCTTGGTGAGGCTAGGCTATTGGGTACTGACTTGGTTCAGGATACTTTGGACAAAGTTAAATTGATTCAGGATCGGCTTCGCACGGTGTAGTCTAGACAGAAGATTTATGCCAATAGGAAGGTCCGTGATGTTGCTTACATGGTTGGGGAGAAGGTTTTGCTGAAGGTTTCACCCATGAAGGGTGTTATGAGGTTCGAGAAGAAGGGTAAGTTGAGCCTTCGGTATATTGTGCCGTTTGAGGTACATTAGAGGATTAGAGAGGTGGCTTACAAGCTTGCCTTGCCACCTAGTTTGTCGAATGTGCATCCAGTGTTTTATATTTCTATGTTCCGAAAGTATGTCGGCGATCCGTCTCATCTTTTAGACTTCAACACGGTTCAGTTGGATGGTGATTTGACTTATGATGTGGAGCCGGTGGCCATTTTGAATCGGCAAGTTCGAAAGTTGAGGTCAAAGGACATAACTTCGGTGAAGGTGCAGTGGAGAGGTCAGCCAGTTGAGGAGGCTACTTGGGAGACCGAGCAGGAGATACAGAGCAGATATCCACACCTATTTGAGACTCCAGGTAAGTTTCTAGACCCCTTCGAGGATGAATATTTATTTAAGAGGGGAGGATGTAACGACCCACCGGTCGTTTTGAGACTTGTAGCCCCTTTCCCCCATTTACTTCTCATCTTGTACTTTATAGCTGTTATGTGACTTGTCGGGGTAGTCGATTTGGGTCCGGAGGAATTTCGGAAGAAAATGAGACACTTAGTCTCATGGTTGTCAGCTTAAGTTAAAATGGTTTTCCGGATGTTAAGTTATGCGTAAACGAATCCAGAATGGAGTTTTGATGATTCCGTTAGCTTCATTGAGTGATGTTGGACTTAGGAAGTGTCTGGATTGTGATTTGGAAGTCCGTAGTGGAATTAGGCTTGAAATGGCGAAAGATTAGATTTCGGAAAGTTTGACCGGGAGTGGACTTTTTGATATCGGGGTCGGGTTCTGATTCCTGAAGTTAGAGTAGGTCCGTCATCTCTTTTGAGACGTGTGTGCAAAATTTATGGTCAATCGGACGCGATTTGATAGGTTTCGATATCATTTGTAAAAGTTTGAATCTCCTTAGTTTAAATAGGCTTGAATTGGGGTGCGATTTGTGTTTTTGATGTTGTTTGAGGTGATTTGAGGGCTCGACTAAGTTCATATCGTGTTTTTAGACTTATTGGTATGTTTGGTTGAGGTTCCGGGGGCCTCGGGTTGATTCTGAATGGTTAACGGATCAAAAGTTGAAGTTGAGAGTTTGCTTAAGCTCGGCTCTGCTGGTGTAACCGGACATGCGGAGCTTTAATCGCAGGTGCGATCTCGCATGTGCGGGCTTGGTTGTGCAGGTGCGAGTTTGGAGGGCTGTGTGCAGGAGGTTGTAGGTGCGAGGGGTTTACCGCACCTACGTGACCGCAGATGCGGCAGGAGGACCGTAGAAGCGACTTGGATGCTCACAGAAGCGAGTCGTAGAAGCGGAGTGAGGGACCGTAGAACTGGTTAAGTTTTCGCAAAAGCGAAAAGGCTGGGCTGAATGTATAAATGCAAGGGTTCACATTTTTTTACTTCATTTAAACATTTTGAGCTTGGGTTTTGGAGATTCTTGAGAGGATTTTCAAGGGTATTTTTGAAGTAAGTCCCTTGTGCCCATTTTTGATCAATAATCTTGATTCTCCATTGATTTTCCCACCTAGTTAGTGTGTAATTAAGGTGTAAATTGGGAGTTTGAGGCTAGTGATTTGGAGAGTTTGATTTGGGGGTTTAAGTGGCTATTTGGTGTTGGATTTTGGTAAAGTTGGAATGGTTGGACTCGTGGTTGAATGGGCTTTCAGGTTTTGTGACATTTGTCGGATTTTGAGACGTGGGCCCGGGGGCCAGCTTTGGGCCGATTTTGACTTTTGATCTATAACTTAGTATTTTTCTTCTGGAATTAATTCCTTTAGCCCGTGTTGATTGTATCACATTGCTTGTGGCTAGAAGTCGAGGCATTCAAAGGTCGTTTCGCGAGGCAAAGGTGTGTTGGAGTAGCGATTATCCCAGAGTGAGGTAAGTAACACTTCTAAAACTTGGCCCTACGGGTTCGAAACCCTAAATTTTGTGTTATAGGATTAGTGTCGAGGTGACGCACATGCCAAGTGACGTGCGTGCACCTTGAACATTGTGACTTGGTTGATTCCATGGAACTGTATAGTGGACTTATCTTGTTGATATCCATGTTTCATCATGTGATAAAGTAATTGAACTGTCAATCATGCTAGAGATCATGTTTAGGCTATATGCTGGTACTGTTGGGACCATAGTGATCGTTTCTTGCAGTTGACTTATTGATTTCAATGGAATTTTGTATTCAGTCATATTCATTCATTACACATCATATCTCAGTCTCTGTTGCTATTTATTGATGCATTATATCATTATTTTTGAGCTACTTTCATGACATTGTGAGCCCGTGAGAGAGAGAGAGAGAGAGACCGGAGAGATTGATGACTGAGTGAAGCTGAGGGCCTGATTATGAGTGACATTTATGGGTTTGGGCTGCACGCCGTAGTAGGTTTTACTGATTTATCCCTAGATCTAGCTTATGATAGCGCTTTGGCTGAAGGATCCCCCCCGGAGTCTACACACACCGTAGTGAGCGTAGTTGATTTATATTGAGAAATTGATCTTCCCTGGACATGGATCTTGTCCGAATCATTTATACCTGGGAATGGATCTTCCCCACAGGTTGGATTGTCCCTACCCAGTACCGAGTGATTGATGGTCAATTGATGTATATATTTCGGGATGGATCTTCCCTGGACTGGATTGGCCATTTACAGTACTGAGTGATTGAGAATTCTGAGAGCGTGAGTACACGAGGCTTTCAGCATGGTGCATCATATACAGCATGTGCATTAGCTGCTTGGAATTCACAAACCTTGATTATCCTCCCTTATCTTCATTTGATATTTTAGTTTTGTATTAGGCTATATTCCTATGTAGATTCTCATGTACTCGGTGACACCCCACTTTTGGGAGAGATTTTGTATTGAGATTACGTTTTTCTTATTTGTTTTTGAAAAGGTATTCCTTAAATTTAATTGCTTCCGTGTTTTTCAAGCTTTTGATGTACTGAAATTGTTGAGTAGTTGGCTTGGCTAGTTCCACGATAGGCGCCATCACGACGGGTTGGTTTTGGGTCACAGAATCTTTGGTGACTTTGTGGACAGAAATGAGATTTGCAAATAACTTTGGGACATGAAGAACATTCTTAAATATCAAAAGACTTTCCCAATTGTATGTCACCTTGGGCAGCTACAATAATAACTGAATCATTGGCTATAGTTATTTCTTATAGCTAGAACAAGGTGAATATGATATAAAGATATGGGAGGAACAAGTCATATGATCAGTTGCCCCAGAATCAACCACCCACATTGGAGAAAATTTGTCACAGATATTAGCAACAAAAGTGGAAGAGATACCTGCAAAGGCCATTGAACAACTACCTGCCGAAGATGATATCTCCATAGATTCCAGCAATGTCTTCAATTTCTCAATATCTTCTTTGTTGAATTCTGGGTCTAGTGGACATTTTTCATCAATCTGAGGGTTGCTCGCAACATGTGCCTGCTTTCCATCAAAAATATTTTTGGTTGGAGGTTTACCATTGAGTTTTCAACATCTCTCTTTCGTGTACCCTTAATTTTTTTAGTAAGTGCAGTAAAGATTTTCCCTGTTGACAAGCTATTTGAATGAACTTACGGGCTTGACGGTGCTCACCAATTGTGAAACAGACTATTTTTTATTTGTCCCTTTTGTCATAAGAGCCGATCCTTCATATATTTGAGTATCAAGCATAACACTCCTCCGTCTTTCCTCTGTCCGTATGATGACCATTGTCTCGTTCAATGATGGCAGATCTTCTTTCCCTAAAATTTTCACTCGTATAACATCAAACTCTGCATATAGCCCTGCAAGAAAATCATAAATTCTTTTTTTTCAATAATTCTTTCAAAATTATAGCGTAATCTGTACAATGCATTTGAATGCATTGATAATGATCCATCTCTTGTCGTAACCCCTGTAAAAGGTTAGAATATTTAACAGACCGAGCTCCTTGTTTTGTTGAAGACAATTTTGTTTTTATTTCATTGATCCTGGTAGCATCATGTCTCCTTCACTGCATCCCAAATTTTCTTAGCAGTATTCAGAAACATAATAGTATCACTAATTTCGGGAAGCATGGAGTTCCATAACCAAGACATCACCATTGAATCATGTTCATCTCGTGCATCAAACTTAGGGTCTTCCTTGGATGGTCTTGTACCGAGGAGATATCCTAATTTCCCTTTACCTTTTATAAAGGTGTAACGATCCGACCGACCGTTTTGAGCATTTGCACTTTGCTTGGTAGTTTGCGGGTATGATAGCTCAGTGTGATGTATTATGACATGTGTGAATCATCGGTTCTGGTTTTCATGATATTCAGAATCGGTTTGGAAGAATGAATTTCATTGTTGAAGCTTTAAGTTGAAAGAGTTGACCTAGTTTGACCTTTTTTGTGAATTTGACCCCGAAATGGAGTTTTACTGGTTCCGTTAGGTCCAGATGGTGATTTTTGGACTCGGGCGTATGCCTGGATTTGCATTTGGATGTTTCTAGAATGTTTCGACACAAGTTGGAAGAAATTAGAAAATTGAAGGTTTGGAAAGTTCATAAGTTTGACCGGAAGTTGACTTTGAGGATATCGGATTTGGATTGTGGTTTCGAGAATTTGAATAGCTTAGTCATGTCATTCAGGACTTGTGTGCAAAATTTGGGTTCATTACGGGATGATTTGATATGTTTCGGTGCAGGTTTTGGAAATTGGAAGTTCAAAATTCATAGATTCTGATTTGAGGTGTGATTCATCGTTTTGATGTTGTTATGTGTGTTTGAGGCCTCGAGTAGGTCCGTGTTATGTTATGGGACTTGTTGGCATATTTGGACGGGGTCCCAATGGGCTCGGGCACGTTTCAGATTGATTTCGGATCATTTTTCCTTCACGACTGGTTCTGCTGATGTCTAGTGCACCCAGTGTTCTTCATGATCACGGGCTGAGGGATGTGATCGCGTAAGAGAAAAATTAAGGCTGAGTGGTTATTTATCGCGTTTGGGAATATGGGTCCGCGTTCGCATAGGTTACTGCAGATCGAGCATCACGTTCGCGTAGATGTGCACGCGTTCACATTGTAGAGCTGAGCTGGGTAGGTCTTCATGGCTTATTCATCGTGTTCGCGAGCCTTGGTCCGTGTTCGCGTAGGTTCTTTTTGAGACAGAGCAGTTCATGCTTCGTGATCGCGTAGTGTTTTTGCAGGGTCAGTGCATCTTCTTCTTTGCAATCGCGAGGGTATTTCCTCGATCGCGATTCATTGATTCGCCCAGTGGTTATAAAGTACTCTATTTCGAGGGTTTCGGCCATTTTTGCATTTTTGGAGCTATGGAGCTCGGATTGAGGCGATTCTTGAAGAAATTTTCACCAAATGAATTGGGGTAAGTGTTCTTTACTCGATTTTGGTTATATTTCATGAATCTATCTTCGATTTTAGCTTTTGGTTGATGAATTTTAAAGAGGAAATTAGGGATTTTGGCCTAAAATTTCATAGTATGAATTTTTGAGTTTTGAACATCGAATTGAAGTCGGAATTGAGTTAAACCAGTATAGTTGGACTTGTAATTGAATGTGTTATCAGATTTTGTAAGTTTTGTCGGGTTCCGAAGTGCGAGCCCTGGTTGGGATTTTACGATCGGGATTGGTTCCTTTAGCATTGTTTGATGTATTGAAATTGTTTTTGGATAGTTTCGAGCCGTTCAGAGGCCGGGACGCGCATGATGACATCTTTGAAGCATCACTTGGCTTGCTCGGCATTGGCATTGGCTCGTTCGAGGTAAGTAACTCTTCTAAACTTAGTGCTGAGGGTATAAAATCCTGAATTTTGTGCTATTTGATCAGTGTTGAGGTGACACACATGCTAGGTGATGGGCGTGTGGGCATGCACCATGTGAATTGTGACCTCGTTACTTTTGTGGTACTGTGTAGTTACCTGATTTTACCTATAATCATGAAATTTCTACGTACTTGAGCTATTGAGCTGTGATCCATGTTAGACACCATGTCTAGGCTACATGCTTATCCTGTTGGAACCCATTGAGGTCATTTCTACTGTTGAGTTATCTGCTTTCATTGTTTTATATACTCAGTCATACGTATTCATATGCATATCATATCTCAGTCTCTGCTTTTATTTATTGATACATCACATCATCATATTCGAGCTAGTTTCATGACATTGTGAGCCCGAGAGAGAGAGACTGGAGACTGGAGAGATTGATGAATAAGTGAGGCCGAGGCCCTGATTGCGAGGATATTTATGGGATCGGGCTGCACGTCGTAACATGTTTCATTGATTTATGCCATGATTAGCCTTATTTAGCGCTTAGGTTGTATGAGCCCCTCCGGAGTCCGTACACACTCATATTGAGCGCATGTACCTACTGAGTAAGAGTGCCGAGTGCCGAGTGATTGGCAGGACTGAGTGACTATGAGGACTGAGTGATTGTGAGGACATAGTGACTGGGAGGATTGAGTGAATTGACACTCTGAGAGTATGCATATGGTTCTATCACTGAGTCGCATCACATTCGATATGCACATGACATACATGCATAGAGATTCATTTTCCTCATGCCGTACGGTATCACGTCATTCATGACTTCTCATATATATTGACATATGGGCATCTAGAGGTATTTTACACTTGCTATCTGGAGAGAAAATGAAACATCATATGAACTGTTGAAAGGATATTTGGGAAAACTCACAGTTTTGAAACTTATTTGTATTTTTTTTGATGATTTCGGTAAAAGTGTTGAGTTTTCACTAATATACTTGAAAAGCAAAACTATTTTCAGAAAAAACTATGAAAAGGCTGAGCATTTTATCTCCGATCATTTCTTTACTTAATTTGCTTTACGTTGTGATGAACTGCGCTATTGGTGTTGGACCCGACCTAGGTTCCAGCTCGCCACTACTTTGAACCTAAGGTTAGTCTATTACTTACTCAGTACATGGGACCGGTTATACTGATACTATACTTCTGCACATTGCGTGCAAATGTTGGTTTCTGTTGTAACTGCGTTCAATGGTTGCGGGACTTGAAGATGTACCTGGGTCCCTGTCGTAGCTGCCTCCTTTGTTCGGGGTAGCCTTAGATTATAAAACTCTATTTATGTACTTTTCAAACAGACTATGTACTTATTTCATTTCCGCTATGTAAACTCTATTTGTAGAAGCTCATGATTTGTACTACCAGTCCTTGGGAGATGTATAAAAATCCATAAATTACTTTCATGTAATTGTCTTGTTAATATAATTAAAATTTGATAATTATTAGTTGGCTTACCTAGCAGGTCGATTTAGGTGCCATTATGACTAGTGTATTTGGGGTCGTGACAAGTTGGTATCAGAGCTATAGGTTCATATCTTCGAGAGGCTAAAGGACATTTAGGATATACTTCCCATCTTTCTTTCCTTATCGTGCGACATTGATTCAGTTTGAAGCGTAACTCTTTGAATTCCTTCCACGCATTCGCATGTGCACATGAGTGCTCGGTATCAGCTGTACATCGACGACTTATGATTCAATGGTTGAGGTGCGAGATATGATTTTGGCGTGCTGATGATGGGACAATCTGGAGGACTTGAGGCCGGGTTTTGACTGTAGCTTGAGCACAAAGATTTCAATTGTATGAGCACGTGCTTTTGGGACTTATATGTCAGTAAGTGTCCTTATTGGTGGGGTTTGTGATTGGATGACTATGTGGTGAGTATGATTTGATTGCGAGATGTGTTCAGATTGTTCGAATGTGACAAGAAGATTTTACTTGAGATGTAGCGAGGACTATTGGGTGTTTGAATTCTGTCTGGATTTGGCGTATGGCCTTGAGTTATGGGTGTGTTGAAGGACCTCTCATGTAGTTTAGTTGTGGAGTGAAGTAGATCTTCATATTGTTCTATTAGTTCAGACTCAGGGAGATTAAGTAATTGCATAATAGTTATGACTATGGAGGAGTATAGAGAGATATTATTTTGAGGCTAAGCAAGTGGGGTTATCTCCTGCGGGGTGTCCTGAGGTTGTGTTATCCCTATGTTGTTTTGTAGCGAGTTCTCCTTTACCAGTGAATCATATGTGTTGCAATTTGAGTTCGGGCCGCTTATGAGAGTTGTCTTGACTGCTACAAGGGTGAATGCGAGATTTCCAAATAATTTGAACTATTAGATGGTTTGTATTACAGAAGCTCAGGAAGGATTTAGTTGAATCTCACTGTGGTAATATGGAAGAAATAGAGTATGGGCGTTGTGAGTTATTATGTGTTTTGCTCCACGACTTTGAGCCAAGTGGGGGAGTCTCCTATCGACGAGTTGATTGCACGATTATGTGTTGTATTGGTTTTGGTTTGAAGTATACAGGTGAATCAATTATGACTGCGGGGGTTGAGATTGAGGATGACTCGAATAAGGAAATTCTGGATACGAGTTGTATTACACTCTATGGGTATATGGGAATCATGGAATAATTGAGTGGTTAGTTGTGAAGGATGTAGTGTGCATGGAGTAGGAGATTTCTCGGTTGCTTAGGAGTCTGGATTACTCCCTTGGGTGTTGGTGTGCTAATGGGGCACAGGTCGTTCGGTCCATTTGGTCGGTTTAATCAAGATTTGAGAAGAGTGGATGACTCTCGAGACTGGTTCTAATGGATTCAAGATTTAAATGTAGCGATTTAGAGTTTTCAAGATTTGTATATGGTTAGAAACTGAGAGTTACATTGGACGGTGTCGAGACTTGTGGAATTTTTATATCATTGGGGATTATGTATTTCAGTATCAAGAGGGTGAAGGAAACAATATTAGGTTCACATAAGGTCTCTTTAGAGTAGGTGTCTTAGTTGTGGTACTTCGAGGTGCTTAAGAGGGAAGTCAACTACTTATGGGCCTTAGGGAATTATGGTGTTATACTAGGGCCTCTTGTGTGGTGAATTTTGGTTGAGGATCGTGGTGTTCTAGCAAGGATAAGTATCAATTTGAAGGAAATTTGGAAAGGACTCCAAGAAATAAGACAACTTGGTAGTAGGTTGGATCAACATCGTAATGGGTATGATCGATTCTTTGGGTACATATGGATGTGGCTAGTCTCTATAGGTATTTCGTGGCATTGCTATTGGATTTTGCGACTTGCATGGCCGGGATGAGCTAGAGAGATTTAGTTCTGATTGCTTGGTTATGTGCAAATGGGTTTCGAAGAGTTCTCAATGGTTTTTACCGCGGTTCGAGGGGTATATTTCCTACTGGCGTGAGGAGTATGTAGTGTAGTGGATTTCTCCTAGATGAATCAAATGGAAGATCCTTGACTAATTGAGTATGTAGTCTTAGCCCTGACTTCCGATGAATGAGAAGTCTAGTTAGGCAGTGGAAACCCTGGGAAGTCAGGAAGCCACCTTAATATCAAGGAACCCCCCCTATTCCACAAGTAGGTGGAGACCTGGAGGGTCGGAAACCCCAACTTTTCTTCTGACTTGGAGTGGACTATGAAGTTCTCATATTTTTTTTGATGGTACGGTATATGCGGTGTGTTGTGTGGGATTCAGATTTACGTGAGCGGGATCACTGTTCAGTTTTGAAGGGAAGGTCTTGAAATTCGTGGGTAGCATGGACGGTTTTAGATGACTAGGTAATGATATTATTAATTGGTATGGCTTGATGAGAGTATACATTTGAAAATGGTCAATGCGTTTGATTTATGGATACTTCACCGATACTGCGGCACTCTCCTGGTGGAGCAACTGTTGATATTCGAATTTTTCTATGTGGCATGGAAGAATTTTAGAAGCATTCCTCGTGGGATGATCGTGTATGCTAGATGTGTTAGATGTTCTGGCGGTGGAGTTGGGATCAGATATGGTGATTCGTGTGTTCTATGGATTTGGAGGCTGGAAGTTCTCAGAAGCAGATTGTTTCATGGTTGTGGACTGTGAAGTCATGGCCAAAGCAACTGTTGATATTCGAATTTTTCTATGTGGCACAAAAGAATTTTAGAAGCATTCCTCGTGGGATGATCGTGTATGATAGATGTGTTAGACGTTCTAGCGGTGAAGTTGGGATCAGATATGGTGATTCGTGTGTTTTATGGATTTGGAGGCTGGAAGTTCTCAGGAGCAGATTGTTTCATGGATGTGGACTGTGAAGTCATGGCCGAAGCTAGCCTGATGATAGTATGTGTTATGATTCAGTCATTGTGGGCTTTCGAAAGTTTATTTATCTATTTTTGGGTGCCCGGAGTTGATTTGGGGGTCCATTAGTAGGCCCAATTAGAATGTGTATTCTACACCGAGTCGGAATTGTTGGCTCCATAATGCTATTGCCGAGGGATGTGCCATTAGGTTGTTGCTGAGGTCATTCGTGTTCAGAAATTTTCTGTGAGTTACTCTTCTATGCTACGAGGAGTTTTGATTCTTTTTTTTTAGGCGCCCATGGTGCGGTTCTATTATGGTCTTATAGTGGAATTTGAGCGTGATGAGTAATTGGGTATTGCATGATTGAGGGCATATTGGTTATGTTCTATCGGGTTTTGTGTGGCATTGCATCGTCTGATTCCCCGGGGGTATGGTTATGCACTTTGAGTACTGGATGTCGAATTTTGCATGGTTATTTAGTTTGAACAGGGTGGCTCGAGTTATATGATATAGACCAGCGTCTGGTTGGAGTCGCGCATTGCAGCAAAGTTATGTTGAGGTATGAACCTTTGTGTTAGAGTCGGGTGATGGTTCTACGGTGTGTGATGGGTTCTTAGATTTTTTTAGGGGTGGTACCCGTTGAGTTACGGGACGATTCTCTTGATTGAGTCATTTTCGTGATCGAGTTCATTTGGATGGTTGCTTATTGGTGCATGGATTGCACAATTTGTGGATCCGAGTAGTATTGGTGTTGCGTGTCAGTAGGTTAGTTCGTATTCGATAAGATGAAGTCCTGGGATCTAGGATGGGTGCTATCAAATTTGATTGCGGTATATTCGGAAGGATAATATCGGAAGTCAGCTTAGTAATTGGCTATAGTTCTTGTTGAAGGAGAGAGAGAGCTCCACAACTTGTTGAATTGATGAATGGTTATGATTTTCCGCATGTCCTTTCATTGTCGGCAATGTACAAAAGATTTAGAGTGAGATTTTATTAGATATGAGGTTTATTACTGACATTTGGTTGTTCTGAACAGTTATTGTGATCGAAGATTTTGCTATGGGTATTGAGTTATGTGGTATATCTTGTGATTGTAGCTGGGGTTATGGTTGCGGCTTGGTTCCGCTTGTTCAGACTTATACAACCTGTAGGCGAGATGCAGATCTTATAAGAAATTCTGGATGCTGGAATGATATTTTATACTTCAATACCACACAAAGGGAGGGGGTTGATTTGTGTGGTGTCTAATTTTTCGCGTGCACTGATTATAGAAGGACCTGGTTCTTCTATGTGTTCCTTATACTACTGTTGCTGAATAATAAATGTAGAAATTAAAGAACACAAGGATTTTTACGTGGAAAACATCCGGCTCAAAAAGTGAAAAAACCACGACCTACTACCCAATAGGATTTTCTCCAACCACTTCTCTACTACTCTGAGCCAACAACAAAGTTTACAAACTCTTGCAAACCTAAGGAGTCACTCTAACCCTTATAGCAACACGCCACAAGCTGTTGCGAGTACTTCAAGTTAACTCTAACTTGAAAGATACAACACAGGTGCCTAGTACAATTTGCTTCTAAGAAAGCTGAAAGGTACAACTCAAACTACACTTTGAACTAGAAATAAAGAAAGACATATATAACTCTTTATGGAGCTGGTTCTTCAATCTGGTTCGTGTAGCTTTAGGATCGCACTTTTAAAACTCACAGGAATTTTTCTCAAAATGCCTTGCTATTTTGCTCTCAATTCTTGCTTAACTTCAGTATGTGTGCATCACTTGTAAAACAGTACAACACTGATATTTATAGAGTTAGTAAATAAAGATTAACTAGAGTTCTAATGCTTTACTCTTCCTCGGTGGAAGAGTTCTAGTCAACTTCAACTTCTAACTCTTACCTTATCTTGGATAGAGTTCTCTTCAAGTAAGGAGTCCTGCATCTTATCAAATATTCAACCTTTTCGTTCAGGGATTATCAGAAATAATCACTTATACTTATCCCTTTCACGTTCATGCATTTTGCTTGATTCTGTCCATCACTTATGTACACTGTCCATGGACCTGATTCATGCAAGTGTTCCTTTGTCAATCATCAAAACCAAAACTGCTCAGGTCAACAAATTCCCCCTTTTTGATGATGATAAACTCAGTAGTTTTCATAAGCGTGGAACCTGTTTCAAATCAGATCAACATCAACACAATGTTAGAACACTTTTCATTTAAAGTCACAAATCATCAAGGACCAGGTTCATTAGGTTATAAACATCACAGCCCAAAGCAAAAGCACACCTTATCTTCCCTTTTTTGGAATCATCAAAAAGTTGCATATAAGTTAAGTAACCAGATTTTAGCAGATATCACTCATGGCCACTGGGGCTACTTCAAATGCAACGTAGATTCAATTTTCTCTTTATCAATCTAAAGATATTAGACATCTAAGAAATATCAACAAATAATTAGAGAAAATGCAGTGAATTTCATTGGTTGGTAAGATCCTACCACTAAGCATAAGAAGAAATAAAAACATAGAACCATGAGAAAAAAAATAGAGAAATCCCATTTGGCTCACTGGTTACAACTAGGCTAGGGATGATTTAGGACAGGGAAGGACCATGTTCATTTTTCTTCACTTGAAGCAGTTTCAGCATATCTTAAAGAATACCGCCATTTTTCTCCTTTTACTTTGCAAGCTCACACTTGAGATAGTCTCTCACAGCCTCTACTTCAGCCAACCTAGTCTTCAATCGTTCAATCTCAACATCCTTAACCATTTTCTTCCACTATTTTGAGCCTTTTTGCTCTTTTTAGTAGACGTGGTTGTTTTACTCATAACTGAACCCTCTACCACAACCTTTGTTTCTTGAGAAATCTTTCTCTTTTTGGAATTAGGTATGGTTACTTCCATATCTTTATCTTCATCCTCATGAACCAGGTTCATCTCCTCAATCTAGACTACTTTACTTGGATTACTAAGTTTTTTTCTTTCGAAACAACTTTTTTGGCACTCTCAGCTAAGGCCTTTTTACATTGGCCTTACTCTGCTTCTTCTTCTTTTGTTGTAACTATCTGAAACCTTTTTGAAACAGATTGAGACTCTTGTCTATTTTAGCAAGAGAAGGAACTGGTTCATGTAACCGTTTCCTTAACCTAACCAGCCCATCTGCTGCACTTCTATCACCCGAACCATCACCTATCTCATGTGATTCTATCCTCACACTTTTATTCATAGTCTCCTCATTATCACTAATCTATTTACTCCATACCACCATTGCACATGTCTCATCATGTAGTCCATAACCAATGTGTGAATCAAATCCAGCTACTTGTTCTTCCACCCTTCCCCTCGCATCAACCTCAACATCCTCGCTCTTCTTTTAATTTTACTTTTCATTTTTACCACCAATGTATTCAGTAAAAACATTTCCCTTTTCAATACCAGCCTCGCACCCAACCAGAACAAACCCATTCTCAAAATTTTATGCAATTGCTGAACCAAACTTAGAGGTGAGAAATGTAGAGGTTACCTGTTCAGTTTCAGAAGAAATTGGTTCTTCCCCCTCAGTCGCAGACCAGATCATCAGAATTCTATGGTTCTTCTACTTGACTGGATTTTAGCATCTCACCTAATTTCTTAGCTTGTTCTCTACTGGCCACTGTGTTGCATGCAATTATTTTAATATGCCTTTTCTTGGGGGTTTGGGTGGTTAAAAGTGTGGGTGAAGGTTCTTTGGGTGGCGAGGAAGGATTTTCAGAGTTTTTGGGATTCTCATGGGTGTTTACCATTTGATCAGTTTAGAAACTTGAGATAATAGAGAGAGTTTTGAGGTTTTGGAGATCGAAAAAATTTGAGATAAGAGGGTAAAGTTAGATCAATTTGAAGATGAAAAGTTTGAGTGTGTAACAACAAATTTTTGGAGGTTAGAAGTCTTTTCATCTTGGGAGTTTCCGTTTGAAGATGAGTCAGACTCTTCCCCAAATATTTTGGCAAGGTGCATGGGACTCTTGGTGAAACTAGTTCATTTGTAGTTAATTGGTTCAAAAGTAGTTTGGAATAAAGTGGGACTCTTTTAAGTTCATGATCCATATGTAGTTATTTTAAATTATGCGAAATGTAGAATACATACCTTATAAGCTCGATGAACCAGGTTCTTCACTGAAAGTTCTCTTGTGTAAAACTGATTTTTTCTAATAAAATAAGGATAATATCATTAGACATCAGTGAGACATTTTATCTCATGTCACAAGAGTATACTGATAAAAGTATGAGACTGAGCAATATCTAATCTGATTATTTACAAAATTCACAAATTATCTAACCAATCATTGAGTTAGAACTAGTTCCTCTTAGGTGATCTTAGTCATCCCTAATTCTAACATGTTCCTTTCAAAGTGATTTTTATTCAAAACTTTTGTGAAGATGTCAACTATTTGCTTATCAGTAGCACAAAACCACAATGATCAAACCCTTTTCAAAGTTATCCCTCAGAATATGATGCATAACATCTATGTGCTTAGTTCTTTTGTGATGGACCAGGTTCTTGGTCATACTGATTACACTAGTGTTATCACAAAAGATGGGAATACAACCTACATTAATTACAAACTCCATTAATTATTGTTTGATCCACAACAATTGGGCACACCATAAAGCAGCAACAACATACTAAGCTTCAGCAGTAGATAACGCCACAAAATTTTGCCTTTTGGTGACCTAAGACACAAGACATGAGCCAAGAAAGTGTTCCATACTTGAGGTGCTCTTTTTGTCCACAAGAAAACCTCATAATCAACATATCCCACTAAGTTGAAATTACTACCTTTTGGATACTATAGGCAGAGATCAGTGGTGCCTTTTAGGTATCTCAAAATCCTCTTGACAACAGTCAAATGAGACTTCTTTGGATTTTCCTAAAATTTAGCACAAAGGCCTGCACTGAAAACAATGTCAAGTTTACTAGCCGTCAGATACAACAAAGACCCAATCATGCCCCTATATATCTTCTGATCAGCAGATGAACTAGGTTCATCCACATTCAATTGTGGATGTTGCTATAGGAGTGTCGATTTCTTTGGATGTTCCTTCCCCGTTTTATTATTGAGGACTATGTTCATTGGCAGGTTCCCTCGCGGTTTGAGGATCAGTTCCTCTCAAGTCAGTTTCCCCTGGGTAGTAGGACCTGTCCATCACATGTTCCTTCCTCTAGTGCAGCTTCAGTCTGGGTTGTGGTTTCATTTGAGTCCCTAGCCAGCCCAATTGCTTCATCATCATATTCTTGTCTCTCAAAAAGAATGTTAGTTTCATAAAAAAAAACCACATGAACACTTTCTTCTACACACATAGTTCTATTGTTATAAATCTTATAAGCTTTACTATGTGAAGAATATCCCAAGAATAATCCCTCATCACTCTTGGAATCAAGCTTACCAAGGGAGTCCTTTCCATTATTATGCGCAAAGCAGTTGCATCCAAATGTCCTATGGTGGGATATTTGGCTTTCTCCCTTTAAGTAACTCATAGGGAGTCTTATCAACAAGAGGTCTAGTCATGCACCTATTTATGATGTAGCATGCAATATTTACAGCTTCTGCCCAAAAGCCATGGGGCAGTTTACTAGAAAGAAATATAGTCCTAGCCATATCTTCAAGTGTCCTATTCTTTCTTTCAACTACTCTATTTTTTGTGGATTTCTAGAAGAATAAAAATTATGATCTATGCCATGCTCATCACAAAATTCAGCAAATTTTACATTTTCAAATTCAGTGCCATGATCAGATCTAATTGATGCAAGTTGATTACCTAGTTGTTTCTGAGATTTTCTAACAAAAGAAGTGAACATGTCAAATGCTTCATCTTTATATGTCAAAAAAATGTCCAAGTAAACCTAGAGTAATTATCAAAAAGCACCATCACATATCTTTTACAACCTCTGCTTAATGTTCTCATTGGACCACAGAGATCCATATGGACCAGTTCCATCGTTCTGGTGGTACTTACCACTTTCTTGCATTTAAAAAAGGATCTTACCTGCTTCCCCCTTGCACAAGCCTCACAAACTTTATCTTCCTTGAACTTGATGTTAGACAGTCTTATCACCAAGTCCTTGGAGACTAATTTGTTGAGTTGATTCAAACTTGCATGTCCAAGTCTCTTGTGCCAAATGAGGGGATCATTGTCCAACACACTTAAGCAAGTGAGTTCATTTTCTGAAAGTGTGGACAGATCTACAATATATATTTATATTTCTCACTCTTTTCCCTTCAAAACAACCTTGTCAGTGGTAAGATTAATCACAAAACATTTGGTAGAGGTGAATGCTACCAAGTTACCTCTATCACACAATCGTGATACACTGATTAGACTGTATTTTAGGCCATCTATGAAGTAGTCATTCTCAATAGAGTGAGGATCAGTCTTACCTACCTTACCAACCCCGATGATCTCATCTTTCTTCCTATTTCCAAAGGAGACATTACCTCCTTTGAGGTTCTCAAGTAAAAGGAACTAGTTCTTACTTCCTTTCATATGCTTTGAGCAGCCACTATCCATGTACCATATTTGACTTCTTCCCTTCACTTGAACCTGCAAAAGGAAATCAGGAGTTAGTCTTAGGAACCCAAACTAGTTTGGGTCCCTTTCTATAGGCAAAAGGACGAATTAAATTCTTTTTAGCCCAACTTGGTAGCCTATTCTTCCCTTGAACAAATTCTTTGTTCTTTTGGTTTGCCTTTTCTTTTGCATTACATTCACTTTTATAGTGACCTGTTTTATTACAATGAGTACAAATGTTGTTCTCAGGAAGTGTAATGTACTTTTTTTTGGGATTCCATTTAGATGGCAGATTCCCAAAGCCAAGTACTCTTCTATTTTTACTATGATGTTCCTGTAGCCATGAAATAGCATCATAGGACCTGTTCCATTTACAAGTTCTATCTAGTTTATGCTTGACCTTGCCTAAATCCTCCATCAAAATTATTACCTGCTCATCCTTTTTATACAACTCACCTTTCAGTTTTCCTACATTTTATTCTAGAGTGAGTTGTGTACAATCAGCTGCCTTCTTACTTGTTCCTAATTTCAGTTTTAGGTTTTCAGATCTAAGTTCTAGGACATTTGATTCAAATGCATGAACCTGGTTCTTTAGTGCAGTAGTTTCACTTACAGTCTCACTAACCCTAAGTTCCAGGTTCTTACACTTTGCTTTCAAAATCACACATTCTTTAGCCAACTGTTCCTTTTCATTGTTTATATCCTCAGATTCATCAATGAAATCTAGAAGTAACTCAGATAGCCTTTCTTTAGATAAAAATTTAATCTTGTCTTTGAGATAAATTACACTTACCTCAGATTCCTCATCAGATTATCCAATGGCCATAATTTCTTGTTCATCTCCATCTTCATCATCTTAGCCTTCATCTGAGCTTTCTCGCCAAGTAGCAACCATAGCCTTTGTTGATCCTTTGTTCTTCTTGGGTTGAACATTTTCCTTCTTCCTATTTCTTCATTCAACTCTTTCTTTCTTTCATTCAATTTCTCATTGAGGGTATTTTTTGATGTGGTGATTAGTCTTCCCACACTTGTAGCAGCCCTTATTGGTCTATTTTTCAGGAACCCTTTGTTTGCTGTAGCTTCCACTTCTTAAAGGAGCCTTTCCTCTGATTAGGTACTTCTTGAATTCCTTTGTCATCATAGCCATTTCATCTTCTTCTAGATCAGACCCTTCAGTGATTCTGAGTACCAAGCTCCTTTCCTTCTTGGGTACATCCATCTTCATGGTTTGCCTTTTGTTGTAGTTCCTCTTGTCATGAACCTGTTCCTTCTTTTAGATTTCTCCTTCTCCCACTCGACTTCCACATAGGACAGTTCTTGATCATGTGGTTCTTTTTACCACATTTGAAGCATCCATCAGATGGACATGGTTCTTCTATGTGTTCCTTATACTACTGTTGCAGAATAATAAATGCAGAAATTAAAGAACACAAGGATTTTTACGTGGAAAACACCCGTCTCAAAAGGTGAAAAAACCACGACCTACTACCCAGTAGGATTTTCTCCAAACACTTCACTACAACTGTGAGCCAACAACAAAGTTTACAAACTCTTGCAAACCTAAGGATTAACTCTAACCCTTATAGCAACACGCAACAAGGTGTTGCGACTACATCAAGTTAACTCTAACTTGAAAGATACAACACATGTACCTAGTACAATTTGCTTCTAAGAAAGCTGAAAGGTACAACTCAAAATGCCTATACACTTTGAACTAAAATAAAGAAATACATATAAAACTCTTTATGGAGCTGGTTCTTCAATATGGTTCGTGTAGCTTCAGGATCGCACTCTTCAAACTCACAGGAATTGCTCTCAAAATGCCTTTCTATTTTGCTCTCAATTCTTGCTTAACTTCAATACGTGTGCATCACTTGTAAAAGAGAACACCACTGATATTTATAGAGTTAGTAAATAAATATTAACTAGAGTTCTAATGCTTTACTCTTCCTTGGTGGAAGAGTTCTAGTCAACTTCAACTTCTAACTCTTCCCTTTTCTTGGATAGAGTTCTCTTCAAGTAAGGAGTCCTGCTCCTTATCAAATATGCAACCTTTTCATTCAGGAATTATCAGAAATAACCACTTATACTTATCCCTTTCACGATCATGCATTTTTCTTGATTCTGTCCGTCACTTATGTACACTGTCCATGGACCTGGTTCATGCATGTGTTCCTTTGTCAATCATCAAAACCAAAACCACTCAGGTCAACAAATTCCCCTTTTTTGATGATGACAAACTCAGTTCTTTTCATAAGCATAGAACCTGTTTCAACTCAGCTCAACATCAACACAATGTTAGAACACTTTTCATTTAAAGTCACAAATCATCAAGGACCAGGTTCATTAGGTTATAAACATCACAAACCAAAGCAAAAGCACACCTTATCTTCCCTCTTTTGGCATCATCAAAAAGTTTCATAATTATGTTAAGTAATCAGATTTTAGCAGATATCACTCATGTCCACTGGGACTACTTCAAATGCAATCATGGATTCAATTTTCTCTTTATCAATCTAAAGATATTAGCCATCTAAGAAATATCAACAAACAATTAGAGCAAATGCAGTGAATTTCATTGATTGGTAAGATCCTACCACAAAGCATAAGAAGAAATAAAAACATAGAACCATGAGAAGTTGGGTCCGGATGGTGATTTTTGGACTCGGGCGCATGCCCATATTTGCATTTGGATATTTCTAGAATGTTTCGACACAAGTTTGCAAAAATTGGAAAATTGAAGGTTTGAAAAGTTCATAAGTTTGTCCGGAAGTTGGCTTTGAGGATATCAGATTCGGATTGTGGTTTTGAGAAATTTAATAGCTTCGTCATGTCATTCAGGCCTTGTGTGAAAAAGTTGGGTTCATTCCAGGATGATTTGATATGTTTCGTCGTGAGTTTTGGAAATGGGAAGTTCAAAGTTCATAGATTCCGATTTGAGGTGTGATTCATCGTTTTGATGTTGTTATGTGTGTTTGAGGCCTCGAGTAGGTCTGTGTTATGTTATGGGACTTGTTGGCATGTTTGGACGGGGTCTCGAGGGGCTCAGCAACGTTTCAGATTGATTTCAGATCATTTTTCCTTCATTCTTCACTGCTGGTTCTGCTGATGTCTGGTGCACCCAGTGTTCTTCATGATCGTGGAATGAGGGATGTGATCGTGTAAGGGAAAAATTGAGGCTGAGTGGTTCTTCATCACGTTCGCAAATATGGGTCCGCGTTCGCATAGGTTACTGCAGATCGAACATCGCGTTCGCGTAGATGTGCATGCGTTCCCATTATAGAGATGAGTTGGGCAGGTCTTCATGGCTTTTTCATCAAGTTCGCGAGCCTGGGTTCGCATTCGCGTAGGTTCATTTTGAGACTGAGCAGTTCGTGCTTCGTGTCGCATAGATTATTGCGCGATGGCATAGTGTTTTTGCAGGGGAAATGCATCTTCTTTACGATCGCGAGGGTATTTCCGCGATCGCGATTCCTTGATTCGCCCAGTGATTATAAAGTACTCTATTTCGAGGGTTTCAGTCATTTTTGCATTTTTGGAGCTATGTAGCTCGGATTGAGGCGATTCTTGAAGTAATTTTCACCATATGAATTAGGGTAAGTTCTCTCTACTCGGTTTTGGTTATATTTCATGAATCTATCTTCGATTTTAGCTTTTGGTTGATGAATTTTAAAGAGGAAATTGGGGTTTTGGCCTAAAGTTTTATAATATGAATTTTTGAGTTTTGAACATCGAATTGAAGTCGGAATTGAGTGAAATTAGTATGGTTCGGCTCATAATTGAATGGGCTGTCAGATTTTGTGAGTTTTTTCGGGTTTCGAGGTGCGATCTTGGGTTGGTATCTTGAGACCTGCTGCCGCAAAAGCTCTTTCTGCTGCTCCTTCGCCTGCGGGCTGATTTCGGGCTTAGATTAAAGAATTGATCTTTTACGATCGGAAGTGGTTCCTTTATCATTGTTTGATGTATTGAAATTATTGTTGGATAGTTTCGAGCCGTTCGGAGGTCGGGACGCACATGATGGCATCTTTTGAGCATCGCTTGGCTTGTTCGGCATTGGCATTGGCTCGATCGAGGTAAGTAACTCTTCTAAACTTAGTGCTGAGGGTATGAAACCCCGAATTTTGTGCTATGTGATCGATGTTGAGGTGGAGCACATGCTAGGTGACAGGCGTGTAGGCATGCACCATGTGAATTGTAACCCCGTTACTTCTGTGGTACTATGTAGTTACTTGACCTTACCTGTAATCATGAAATTTCTACGTACTTGAGCTATTGAGATGTGATCCATGTTAGACACCATGTCTAGGCTACATGCTTATCTTGTTGGGACCCACTAAGGTCATTTCTATTGTTGAGTTATCTGCTTTCATTGTTTATATACTCCGTCATACGCATTCATTTGCATATCATATCTCAGTCTCTGTTGTTATTTATTGATACATCACATCATCATATTTGGGCTAGTTTCATGACATTGTGAGCCCGAGAGAGAGATACTGGATATATTGATGACTGAGTGAGACCGAAGGCCTAATTGCGAGGATATTTATGGGATCGGGCTGCACGACATAACATGTTTATTGATTTATGCCATGATTGGATTTATATCGTGTTTGGGCTATAGGAGCCCCTCCGGAGTCTATACACACCCCCAGTGAGCGTAGTACCTACTGAGTGCAAGTGCCGAGTGCCAAAGGATTGGGAGGACTGAGTGATTGTGAGAACTGAGTGACTGGGAGGATTGAGTAAATTGATACTCTAAGGGTATGCATATAGTTCTATCACTGAGTCACATAGCATTCGATATGCACATGACATACATGCATAGAGATGCATTTTCCTCATGCTGTACGGTATCATGTTATTCATGACTTCTCATATATATTTACATATGGGCATCGAGAGGTATTTTACACTTGCTATCTGGAAAGAAAATGAAACATCATATATACTGTTGAAAGGATTTTTGGAAAAACTCACAATTTTCAAACTTACTCGTATTTTTTCTGACGATTTCGGTAGAAGTGTTGAGTTTTCCCTGATATACTTGAAAAATGGAACTATTTTCGAAAAAAATATGAAAAGGTTGAGCATTTTATCTCCGAGTTACTTCTTTACTTAATTTGCATTACGTTGTTATGAACTGTCGTTGGCTATTAGTGTTGGACCCGACCTAGGTTCCAGCTCGTCACTACTTTCAACCTAAGGATAGGTCTGTTACTTACTGAGTACATGGGGTCGGTTGTACTGATACTACACTTCTGCACAATGCGTGCAGATGTTGGTTGTTGTTGTTGCTGTGTTTGATGGTTGCAGGACTTGAAGATGTACCTGCGTCCATGTCGTAGCTGCCTACTTTGTTCGGGGTAGCCTTAGATTATAAAAATCTGCTTATGTACTTTTCAAATAGACTATGTACTTATTTCATTTCCGCTTTGTAAACTCTATTCGTAGAAGCTCATGATTTGTACTACCAGTCCTTGGGAAATGTATAAAATTCCATAAATTACTTTCATGTAATTGTCTTGCTAATATAATTAAAATTGGATAATTATTAGTTGTCTTACCTAGCGGGTTGGGTTAGGTGCCATCACGACAAGTGGATTTGGGGTCGTGACAAGTTGGAATCAGAGTTATAGGTTCATAGGTTCTACAAGTCATGAGCAAGTTTCTAGTAGAGTCTTGCGAATCGGTATGATGCGTCCATACCTATCTTCGGGAGGCTACATGGCATTTGGATATACTTCCCATCTTTCTTTCCTTATCGTGCGACATTGATTCATCTTGAAGCGTAACTCTTTGAATTCCTTCCACGCATTCATGTGCGCACATGAGCGCTCGGTATCATATGTGCATCGACGTCTTATGGTTCCATGGTTGAAGTGCAAGATGTGATTTTGGCGTGCTAATGATGGGTCAGTCTGGAGGACTTGAGGCCGGGTTTTGACTGTAGCTTGAGCACGGAGATTTCGATTGTATGAACACGTGCTTTTGGGACTTATATGTCAGTTGGTGTCCTTATTGGTGGGATTTGTGATTGGATGACTATGTGGTGTGTATGATTTGATTGTGAGCTGTGTTCAGATTGTTCGAATGTGATAAGAAGAGTTTACTTGAGATGTAGCAAGGACTATTGGCTGAATCACTTACAATGAGATAGATTCTACTTAATGGCATCACTCAGTATATGCCAAGTTTATTAATGATTCATTTGTTTCAAATATTAGGAGGTGTAATTTCAAAACTAGAATAATAACACAATTATGTTTAATGAAAAAAATAAAAAGAAATAATAAATATGAGCAATTGCATAGAATCACGAAAAATAAATATTGGAAAATGAGAATATTATTTAAATAGTAAAAATTAGTCTATCATTTTAATATGGCTAAGTTTGCATATAACTATGACCCTTGATAGGAGGGTGTGGAAGTCGAGGATTAAAGTAAAAGGTTAGTGGATAGATTTTAGTTGTTCACAGATAGTCTTGGTAGCATGCATGTCCCTTCATATTCTTAGAATTTTATTACGTTATTTGGTTTTGTTCGCCTCAGGTATTATTGTATTGGTAAAAAAGAATTTCACACGTAAGCCAGCTTTTGACAACTCAGCCAGTCACGTGGACACAGGAAAATACGACAGCTGGATGTGATTCTTTGAAGAGGTACGGTACAAAGAGGCATGATTCAGTAAACCCTCGTGCTTATCAGCCACGGGAAACTCAACCTGATCAAAACAGGAGAGAGGCACGGTCAGAATGAATCTAGACAAAGCTACGGGCAGATTNTGTATTGGTAAAAAAGAGTTTCACACGTAAGCCAGCTTTTGACAACTCAGCCAGTCACGTGGACACAGGAAAATACGACAGCTGGATGTGATTCTTTGAAGAGGTACGGTACAAAGAGGCATGATTCAGTAAACCCTCGTGCTTATCAGCCACGGGAAACTCAACCTGATCAAAACAGGAGAGAGGCACGGTCAGAATGAATCTAGACAAAGCTACGGGCAGATTCAAAGACCCACAATTGATTACTCGAACTCTATGTAACCGTACCCCAATTACCATTATCCTTTGTAACGCCTCATTAATGTTATAATTAGTCATTAATGAGAAACCATAGCAAGAGATATACGTTAAAAGAATCTCCTATATAAGGGAGGAGATTACAACTTGTAAAGGCATCTGATTCTCGAATATAATTGACTTCGCTTTTCTACATTTCTGCAATATTGTCTGTTATTCATTTTTCTCCATTTCCTTGATTATCAGTAACCCGTATTCATCTTAAAAATAAGCTTTAGTCAAAGGGTCTAATTCTTTGGTTAAACAAATTGGTTCCGTTACCGGGAATCTGATAATCTTTGTTTGCTTTTCAAGTGATATCCTCTTAACTATGTCAAACTCCAACGACAACAACCAGCAAAGGAGTGGAACCCCGGTTCCATCGCCTTCAGGAACCCCACGTGGTTCAAGGGAACAACCCCAGAAAGATCCAATAACAATAATGGTGATAATGATCAAACTGTGGAACATGATCGTGTAAAGCAAATGATTGCGAGAGGATTACCGGCAGCGTTACCTACACCGCCGACGCCACCCCCAATAACACCATCACCATGGAAAATCCTCAATCTGGGTTGGCAAACTCGGGAAGAGGAGATACTCCTAATGAATCTCTCGAAACGAGACCAGGTATATCTAATAACTCAGAATTACAAAATTTACTGCTAACCATGCAGAAACAGATGAAGGAGCAGAACGATCGCATCGAACAAATTCCTGGAGTACCACCTATCATCAAAGGCATTGATGTTGATAGATATTCTCAACAACCTTGGAAGCCAAGTGCGGCACCCTTGCCTATATCCAAGAAGTTTAAAATGCCTGACGTTTCCAAATATGATAGAAAAACGGACCCACGTGACCATGTGACTACTTTCACTACTGGGGTAAAGGCAACAACTTAACAAAACAAGAGATAGAATCAGTCCTTGTCAAAAAATTTGGGGAAACACTTACCAAAGG
>ML368668.1:0-16974 GCA_005239525.1 Nicotiana knightiana | reverse complement strand
TTTTTTTTTTTTTTTTTTTCTTTGATATAGTGTACTCCATATTTATTTCAGTTAAACGATCTAATCAACAAAAGGATATTGTTATTTTATTCTTTTTCTTTCCTTTCCTAAACCTTGAACTTTTCCAAATGACGCATGCTTGTGCTGCTACAACTATAAAGATGCTTAATTCAGCTAGTTTATGTTTTCTGATCAGAAATAGTTTTCTTGAAGTTTAGGTGTACCAAATGTAATGCTCTTTATAAAAGGAAACTACGTGCTGTCTATATTTGTTTGTTTCTTCGTTCCTTTTTTGTCTTGTTTTTTGTTCTTTTTTGTTTTCTGGACGCAGATCCAAGACGGACCAAAAGGCTTGTCCAACATAACGTAGAGGTAAAGAATTTTGTCAACTTATTTAAAATTGTTGGGAAGGTTTGAGAGGAATTGAAGAACACTCTCAATTAATAATATTTTCTTGAAGAGACAAGTAGAGAAAGAACATACGCTCAATCAGTGGTATTCTTCTAATACATGTATCATGTTAACTCCATGCCTCTCCCTTTTCATAAATACTTATACACAACGATAGAGATGGATCCAGGATCTAAACCCTATAGGTTCAATTTTTAAGGTTTTTAACATTGAACCCACTATATTTTTAAAGTTAAGGGTTCATATCTATTATTTTTGCAGTTTTAATGAATTATTACATATAAAATTTTACTTTGCGTCGAAAGTTATGAGTTTAGTTGAACTCGCGGACAAAACACTACATCCGCCTCTGCACAACGATATATGCATTCTTCCATTAATTTTCTATTACATGAATTAAGAAAAACCATGTACTTAGAATTAGATCTAGCTTATTTTTCAAACAAAAAAAACAACCCCCATTTAAACTGCACTCATCATTCCAACATTCTAAGACATAAATCTTTGATAATTTGATGAAGATATCCACAATCTGATCTTGTGATATCACGAACTTAAAGTCTTCTTTCTTTAATATTCCTCTAGTGCTTTTTTGAGGAGAATCCATTTTTCATCTTTCTCATCTAAAACTTATTTTCTTGCAAATCATGTTCGGTTGACTCTTGCTTTGGCTTATTTATTCTTTTCTCATCGATTTGTAAAGATTTGACAAGTTCATCAACGTACGGTCGTGGTGTTTAAAGCCTAACTCTTCAATAGAATCCATAACTTAATTATATCTTGAATCGTATTTTTTTTGCAATGACTCGCTCCTTTTTCAAGTCTTCTCCATGTACACTATTCGTAACCATTATCTTTTCTCTGGCTTCATACAAAGAACATTCTCAAATATCTTGTCATTAATCCTTTTATAGACGAGAATGTGAATTTTCTTGTCCATATTTCTAGCTCATTGCAGTGACACCTTTAAGTTTTTAGGCTCCTTGCCAATCAAAATAATCCTTCAAAAGATATTTAACTTTTGAAATCTTAGTAGTTCAACCTACCAAATTAGTTTCGTCAATTTGGCCAGCATTCTCGTAGCTATGAGCTTAATCTCGTTTACATTTATATCAATTTGAAGTTCATTTTCTCAAATCTTCAAACATTTCGAGTTCTCCACATTCAAGACAATTGGCTCTGACACCAAATATTGAAAAGTTAACGGAAGAACACTTCAATGACATTCTCTTGAAAACAAGTGGATGAAATATTTCTCTTTATTTCTTGATCACAACTTGGTTTATATAACAAAATGGCTGTACCATACATAGGTATTCATTGATATTCTCCTAGGAGTTACATTAACCTATTAGTTTAGTATATATATATATTATATCAATTTTATTCCTATCTCCCATTTCCTAAATACATGTACATAACCATACATAAATTCTTACATTAATATTCTAATACATGAACTAAGAAAATCCATATGCATGTACGTGCTTTGAATGAGTTTGGTTTATATTTTTTAAACTTAACTTGTCTTTCTTTAATTTGGAACTATAAATCTTGTGCTCCAAAACCATTTTGAATTTTAAAGATTAAACAGATCTTGAATTCATTAGCATCATGAATTTTCCCACTTTTCTGTCATCTAGTTTACCTATGGGGTTTGTAACTGTGTGTTCAATTCCATCTGTTTGTGTTGAATTTTCTAAACTTGAAACTAATATTGTATAAGTATATTTAGGAATTTTAATTAAAAGTAGATACACCTTGTTAAAAGAAACTAGGCTCTAAAGAACAAAGAAGAACTTAAATGCATGTGAATATATACAGCATAGACCAAAAATATGTACACGTACATGTAAACAAACCACGAAAATATGTGTGATGAACAAAATAATTCTATCATGTATGCATGATTTAAAAAGTTTTAAATCGTTTTCCGAATATGTAAACATAGTAGTCTATCTTAACTGCGCATTGTTGAAGATCTTGAATGATTTGATCTGTATATGACCATTTTGTCAATGCATTCTGATTCTTTTCTTTTACTTTTCAGAAAATATGAAAAAGCTCTATTTTACCACCTTTTTCTTATTTAAAAAATGTGTTTTTCTTTGAAACAGTTGAAAAGCTAGCTAGTCTGTTCAGTGTATGACAAAATTAAGAATCTTTGCCAAGATTAAAAATGGAGTCTTACTTATTCAAGTGAGAGAATGAATAATGAACATAAACAAAGCACATAATTGATTTTGTAAATTGCATATGAAAATGTACGACCTTTTAATTAAATAGAACAAATGTAGACAGTGAAGTGCAAAAAGGTTGAACTATTTTAAGGACGCACTCTTTAGATCATGGAATTTTGTTTTCTTGGTTACTTGTGCACTTGATATTATCTGCGTAATTTGAGATCTTGTTTGAAGTTTTAATTAACCTGCAGATATTGCTAATTAAACAGTTTCACTCACGGCCATAACATATATAACGGCTTCTCTTTTAAAAACTTTTTGAACTAAGGTAACACTAGAATTAATTGACGCGACTATGTGAAGGAGGATACGGAAAAATAAAGGAAAGAAGTCGTTCCGCATCAATATAATGTGCTCCAATTAGCTTTTGATTTGTCAACAACTTATATTAGAAGTATGATGTGAGAATTAGGGTGATCAAAACACCAAAAGTATATAGTTATTATATGGAAACATAAGCTGTTAGACTTTTTTTTTTGGTAAGTAAAGATTTTATTTATCAAGTATAATTATGTACAAAAACTAGCATATAACAGTACTTTCTCTAAGCATAGCTTCAGCTGGACATGAAGCCCCAGCTTGAAGTTACCTAATACTGACTACCATTCCACTATACTCCTCGCATTCTACTTAGGCCATTTCTTGTAACGACCCGACCGGTCGTTTTGAGATCCAGCGCGTCGTTCGGCGATTTGAGGCCTTGAGTAGCTTCACTTTAGGTATTACGACTTGTACGCGTGGTCGGAATTGAATTTCGGGAAATTCGGAGTTAATTTGAAAATAAAATTATAATTTCGGAAGCTTTAAGTTGGAAGAGTTGACTAAGGTTTGACTTTTGAGTAAACGACATTGGAATCAAGATTTGAAGTTTCTAATAGGATCGTATGATGATTTCAGACTTGGCGTATGTTCGGGTTGAGTACTGTATCACCAGGGAGCATTTCAGCGCCTATTGTGGAAAATTGACAATTTGAAGATTTTAGAATTTTTTAAGTTTGGTTTGAAGTGGACTTTGGTGTTATCGATATTCGTTCGGGGATCTGAGCCTTGGAATTGGTTCGTATCGTGATTTACGACTTGTATGTAAAGTTTAGCGTTATTCCGGAATCTTTAAGTGTAATTCGGACGCGTTCGTCGAAGTTTGAAAGTTAAAAAGAGGATTTGATCATCGATTCATGGTTTTGATATTGTTTGATGTGATTTGAGTCCTCGAGTATGTTTGTGTAATATTTTGGGACTGGTTTGTGTAATTGGATGGGTCCCGGAGGCCTCGGGTGTGTTTCAGATGTGTATGGGATGTATCGCGCTCTTATTTGTATTTTATTATATTTCCTAGTTGATGCTCATGCACTTGTGACACCGGGTTTTTGGGGTTCTTACGGGTTGTTCATTATTGTAGTTCGTGTAAATATTATCATTTACCCTATAAGTTCTATTCTATACTATTTAAGTAATGGAGGTTATGATCTCGAAAGTAGTAAAATGAGTAAGTAAATTGATAAACTAACGTTGGCTTGCCTGACGGCGGCGTTAGGCGCCATCGCGACCTATAGTGGATTCTGGGTCGTGACATTTTTGGGTACCAATTCATCTGTTTCATTGTTCTCATTAGCCAAGGAAAACAACTAGCCCTCACATGGATTTCCTGAATGATCAGTCGAGTTATGGCTTTGGCTGATCTCTTCTTCTTTTGGAAAAAGATACAATTTCTCTCCTACCAGACATGATAAACCGCTGTTGCAAAAGTCATTCTACATACTGCAACCCCAGCACTCTTGCCTTTTGAAAATTGCTCTATCCATTGGATCTCTTCTTGCCACTTTTTCTTCTGTAGTCCTTGACAGTATAGCTCCCACTGACATATGTTTTCAGTGACTTCACACCCAAAGAAAAGATGTTGCACTGTTTCATTCTCCTTTTCACATAAGTGGAATAGTTGATCTGGAATGATACCCTATTTGGCCAATCTGTCTTTTGTAGCAAGCCTATTAAGCAATTCTAATCTCATGATAAAGGTCCACTTTGACAATCCTTGATTATTACATACTAGCTTTCTCCATGTCACCTTCTGGAATTCACCTTGCATATCTTTATAGATTTTTCGAATTGAGAATCTTTCCATTTGAGAATAATCTTTTTCAGTGCATCCATCAGCCTCAAAGTAGTATTTAGCCTTGATTATTTTTTGCATGATCCAGGAAACATTGTTTAGTTTTGTGCCCCATACAATTTTATCTTTAATGTAGTGCGAATGTACCCATATCACCCATAATTTCTCCTTCTTTGTGCATATGTTCCATAAGAGATTACATATTGCTCCTTTATCCCACATCTCAACATCGATGAAGTTAAGGCCCCATGCTACCTTAGTAGCACAATGATTTTCCCAAGCAATTAGTGATTTTTTAGTAGGTTCAGCAGCCCATGTCCACAAAAATCTTATTCATATAGCCTCAATGAACTGTATTATTTTCTTTGGTAAGATGAACACTTGAGCCCAGAAAGTTTGGACAGCAAATAAAATACTTTTCACTAGCATAGCTCTTCCTGCATAGGATAGGAACTTAGCAGTCCGGTTCTGAACTCTTCCTAGTATCTTATTGATTAGTGGTTCACATTGAATAACCGTTAGTCTCTTTGTGCTAAGGGGAACTCCCATATATCTAAAGGGTAGATCACCTTTATAGTAGCTAAGTAGCTCCATGATTTGTTTCTGCACCTACCAACTAACACCACCAAAGTAGACATTGCTTTTGTTTGGATTCTCTACTAAACTTGAGGCTATAGAAAAGATTCTGAACTTGTTGTAAAGTATACTTACATGCTGAAGATCTCCTTTACAAAATAATAACAGGTCATCAGCAAATTCCAGTTGCACCATATTGACTTTTGCACATTTAGGATAAAATTTGAAGTTCTTGTTCTCCTTCAAAGTCTTTAGTAACATACTCAAGTATTCCAAAGCCATTACAAAGAGAAATGGGGATAGGGGATCTCCCTGCCTTAGTCCTTTCTTTGCCTCAAAGGGTACTATTGGCTTGCCATTGATAAGTACAGAATATTAGATTGAACACAAACATGCCATTATCCATTTGACAAATATCTCAAGAAATCCCAGCAAATTCATCACTTGCTCAATGAAAACCCATTCAACAGAATCATAAGCCTTTTGCGTATCAATTTTCAACATGCACCTTGGGGATATATTCTTCCTCCCATACCCTTTAATTAGCTCATGGATCATAATTATATTATCAGTAATTAATCTCCCAGGTACAATGGTTGTTTGATAGTTGTCAATTATATCATGCATGACTCCCTACAATCTAGATGTTAGAACTTTAGAGATAATCTTATAAAGGACTGTGCAGCAAAAAATTAGCATGGACTCCATGATATTGGCTAGATTCTTCACTTTAGGAATCAAGGTGATGGTTGTGCAGTTGATGGACTTGCACATTTCAGCAGTCTGAAAGATTTCCATCACTACATCAGTGATTTCCTCTCCCAAAATTGGCCATCTTTTTTAAAAAAAAAAGCATTATATCCATCACACCCTGGTGCTTTATTATCCTCAATATCCATCATAGATTGTTTTATTTCCTTCTTTGTGATTAGTTTGATGAGCTGCAGTTTTTGGCTATAACTTAAGGTGTAACCATTCTGCATAATGTCTGGCAGAACAGCTGGTAACTTAGTCGCAGCTGACCCAAGTAGTCCTTTGTAAAAACTCAGGATTTCCTTTTCAACTTCATCAGGATGGTTCAGTATTTTCCCTTCACTACTAATCAACTTGCCAATGTGGTTCCTTGCCTATCTATTTTTTATAGAGGCACAGAAGTATGCTGAGTTTGAGTCTCCCAATTTGAGCCATTGCACTCTAGATTTCTGTTTCCACACACTCTCGTCAACCATCATCCATTTCTCCAATTCCATTTTTTCTAGTCTTTCCTGTTGGATTTCCTTCGAGTTGCCATCAGGAATGTGCATCTTCTTCTGGATAGTGTTTAACTTGTACCTTGCCGATTGAATCTTGTTTGCTAATCCACTAAAATCTTTCTTATTAAGTTTTTTTAGATGGCCTTTCAGCATTCTAAGTTTCCTCCATACATTCATCATACATGTGCCTCTACTCTTCTGCCTCCAGCATTGCTACGCTACTTTATCAAAATCCTCATGGTTTGCAAGGCAATTGAGGAATTTGAAAATCCTACTTCCTTGCTCAGAGATATAATCAAATCCTACACTTATTGAGTAGTGATCAGGGAAACCAGGATTTATAACAACCCCTATCATATGTGTCCATTTTTGCATCCATTCAGAGTTCACCAGGATTCTATCAGTCCTGCTGTGTATATGATTGTTTTTTCAAGTGAATTTTCTTCCCACTGTCTTTAGCTCGTCAAGACCACTATCAAGCATAAAGTTTTGAAGTCCCTAACTTCACTTTCCTGAACTACATTCCCATGTATTCTATCTTCATTGGATAAAATGGTGTTGAAATCACCAATTACCAGACTTGGTCCACTTATACCATTTAGTAGTATCTTCATGTCCTCCCATAAGCTCTTCCTATCATGAATATTATGCTTACCATATACTGCACAAAAATTAAAATTAGAACTATGCTTGTTTAAATTGACTTGTCCCAGTATGAATTGTTCATGGATTTTGATCAAAGAGAATGTCACTTGCATTTGATCCCATGTTATCCATATTCTACCTCCTGATGCATCTTCATAGTTTTCTACCCACTTCCAGTTGTTTAGGCTCTTCTTCATTATTCTTGCTGCATTTTCCTTTTTGACTGTATTTTTTATAATAGCTATTAGTACTACCTTATTCTCCTTACAAAATCTTTTGAGCTCTTTTTGTTTATAAACTTTATTCAGCCCCCTCACATTCCAAGTTACAATGTTCATCAGCATAAGTTGGATTGTTGTAGGGTACCTCCTCTATCACACCTGTTATGCTGTCCTCTAGTATTGTGAGCCTCAAACATTTGCACTAATTTTTGTGCTGTGTCCGGTAGAGCCTTGAAAGCATTCCCAATATCAACTTTACTCTGTTTTGAAGTTGCCACATTTTTCTTTGAGTCACACTTTCCTCTAGCAAGTTTCCAGTTCTCATCTGGTTCTTGTTGGATCACTTGTTCACTGCACTCCCCATTTGTTCAAGAAATCTACCTTGTGTATCAATTTATCTGTTGCAGGGTCCATTTTCCTCACTGTTCTTCATTCTTGCTTCAGTTTCATATTAGCACCTTTTTGTTATTCACCCTCGAGCTTCTGTTTCTTTTGATCTCTGCATGAATGACCTAATTGACAACAAGTTTGACAGTACTGAGGCTTCCAATCATAATGCACTATCTTCTCCAACACCTTACCCTTAGGATCGTGTAGTTTGATCTTCTGAGGTAAGGGACTGGTGATGTCCATTTTAATTAGAATTATAGCATAGGTAATCCTCTCTGTAATTGTAGTACATGCATCTGCATATAGCCGGAATATCCATCAAGGAAATAATAGAAAGCTCGACCGGCCAACCTATCAAGTATTTGATCAAGGAATGGAAGCGGGAAATGATCTTTCCGAGTGACTTTGTTGAGATTCTGATAGTCCATACACACTCTCCACCCGGTGACCGCTCTTGTAGGGATCAATTCGTTCTTTTCATTTGTTACCACAATCATACCTCCTTTCTTTGGGACACATTGCACCGGAGAGGTCCACGAGCTATCGGAAATGGGGTAGAAAACCCCAACATCCAACCATTTTATGATCTCCTTCTTCACCACTTCTTGCATTTCTTCATTTAATCTTCTTTAATGTTCAACAGAGGGTTTGGCACCCTCTTCCAAAATAATCTTGTGCATGAAAAAGGCGGGGCTTATACCCTGAATATCTGCCAATGTCCATCATATAGCTTTCTTCCACTTTTGGATCACAACCAAAGTAGAATCTACCTTCACGTTAGTCAAGAAAGAGGAAAGAATAACCGGTAAAGTAGAACATGGGCCAAGAAACTCATACCTGAGATGTAGAAGCAATGGATTTAACTCTAAAGTGGGAGGCTCCTCGATTGAGGGCTTTCTTGGAGGAGTCTTCCGATTCTCAAGATCTAAGGACAATGTTCGGGGTTCATAAGTGTACGACCCCATTCCTTGCAATGCATTTACACATTCCACATAGCCTTCCTGTCACGACCCAAAATCCTTTAAAAGGTCATGATGGCGCCGGACACCTCTGTCAAGCAAACAAAAACTAAAAGTTAATTAAATTTCTATTTTAGTATTTTGAAATTATTAATTTTCATTACATTATATAATAATCAATAAACTTTACTGAGTAAATAACGATGTCTTAACAAATTCAATTAACAAATAAATACTAGAGTCATCCCAGAACCTGGTGTCACAAGTGCATGAGCAATTTCTAGGAAAGAAATGTAATACAATAACTGTCCGGAATACAAATGGGACAGAAAAGAAAATACAATACTCTGAAGGAGACTCTGCTGGCTGCAAGCCGTCTCGAGGGATGCAACTCACCTAAGTCTCCGAATCAACCACACAGCTATGCCCACAAGGACACAGTCCATACCTGTACGTGTACATCAAAATGTACAAAAAGTGTAGTATGAGTACAGAAACAACGCTTACCCAGTAAGTATCCCACCTAACCTCGAAGAAGTAGTGACGAGAGGTCGACTACGACACTTGCTAGCGGTCCAATAATATCAGGTACAATAACAAAGTGAATAAATATGAAACAAAGCAAATATATAAAACAAACAAGTATAAATTACACGGTACGATTCCCTCCTTACAATTCAGTCAGCTCCCAATTAGAAAATTCTTTCCGTAACCAAGACATATACATAGATACAGGGGGTTTCATCAGAGAGGTTGTTATACTTCAATTAAGGGGAACACCCTCAGATACACTGGCTTCTAGCCAAATATTATGCACGATTCAATGAGGATAATATATATATATATATATATATATATATATATATATATATATATATATATATATATATAAAGGAAATTCCAAGGCGTACGGCCTGATCCAACATAATAGTAAATTGTNATATATATATATATATATATATATATATATATATATATATATATATATATATATATATATATATATATATATAAAGGAAATTCCAAGGCGTACGGCCTGATCCAACATAATAGTAAATTGTGCACTACCGAAGGGTCGAGCGGTGCGAACCATAGATGCATCTATTAACATGTCGAGGTGAACGACCCACTCCCATGAGAGTGTGATACATAAATCCTGCCGAGGCGAACGGCCCGATCCCATAAGAGTGTGGTAGGAAGACTTACCCCGCGCGCGAATCATACATGCGATGCGGTTACACATAGATTTCTCGAGTTATTAAAGTATTTTTCCATTTCTTTTCAAAACATGAACTTTCAGTGAAAACTTTCAAGATTCCCATTTTAAAACAATTTTTCATTTCTTTCAAAAATACTTAATAAGTATGCTCAATCCAGCTTCTTCACAAAGCAAACAATAAACACAAATCAAATATAATAACAACAAAACGTGATGTAAGCCTAAAACTAACCAGACATAGTCATAACTAGTAGCTACGTACGGACTCTCGTCACCTAGTGCGTACGTAGCCCCTCACAAATAGTAGCACATAATTAATTAATTCACCTACGGGGACAATTCCCTCTTACAAGGTTAGAAAGGAGACTTAACTCGCTCTGGAGTTCCATAGCCGGCTCCTAAGCCTTTCAAACAACTCGACCAGTGGCCAACACTCCAAAACTCGCTTTCGCTTTATTAACATTCACAAGCTTTTAATCCTCCTCCGACATCGTAACATTGAATAAAATGCTCATACGCCACCAACAAATTGATATCTAAAATTACAATCAAAATATGACTCAAAAATATTTATCAATATCCATTTATGGCTCACAAGTTACAAGCCTCCAGCTCAAATCGTCTAATAGGTTCACTTACTAGCACATTCAACTCCACTCTTATCATTTAATACCCATTTGAATTCATCAATGATAATACATTAATTTTTCCAACACAACCAAGTTACTATTCATCGTCTTTCTTAACCAACATTTCCAAAATATTCAATTTGGTGATTACTTAATTGAACACTTACAAATAATCTAGAAAATGATTCCATAGGTTCATTGCATCCTTTAATTTCATTTCTAAAAATACTATTTATCTCTCCTTCATTTTCTCAAGAACACGGTTCATGCCATGAACTAGGGTTTATGAAATCAATTATCCAACCATAACAACTTGAAACAAATATTAGAAATACTCTCACCGACTCATAAGAAATGAGCTTGAAGCGTTAGTATTACCTTCCTGAAGATTTTCCTTAAAAATCCAATGTTTGAGAAATTTGGTGTTCTTGAACAACTTGAAGGATTTCTAGGGATTTCAAAGATTGCATGATGTTAATCCCAGTATTAATAGGATGTTATTAACTTAAAATATGCAATAAAAGTCACCTTGTATTGTTAACTAGTCCCCAAGGTCGAATCCACCATGAAAGAACCAATCCCTAGCTCAAGAAAATCCTCAAAAATAGTTGTTGCCCGTGACTGCCTTATATAGGCACAAGTGCTTCATTGAGTTGTACCTTGCTATGCAGGTTGTACATCCTATTACAAGTTTTCCCCTGCTGCACACCTTCTATTAAAACACTCATAACTCCTTGTAGAAATATCCAAATGACAAATGGTTTGAAGATTTAAAAATTAGACTCGAAGATCCTTTATTTGATAGGTTGCACACCATATAACTCCTTATATATTCCGTGATATGATCTTCAAAAATCGGCTCCACGCATCAGAAATTTCTGGCGAAACTGCTTCACTAGCCATCATCAATCGATCATAGCTTTCTGATCAAATGTCCAAATGATAAATTGTTTAACTTTTGGGAAACAGGAATCAAAGAGATACAACTTTATGTATTGATAATTTCCAGATTATTTATATATTTTGATGTATATGCTTTCAAAGTCAGCTCCGCGATCGCACCAATTGCTGTCCAAAAACAGCTTTTGCAGCAGAAAATCAGCAGCTCTTTTGTCCGAAATCTATTCCATTAATCTTCCGAAACCCACCCGAGGCCCTCGGGACCTTAACCAATTACAGAAGAATGTCCCAAAATACAATCCGAACTTATTCGAGGCTTCAAACCACGTCAAACAACGCTGAAATTGTAAATCGCGTATCGAATAGAATTATGAGTTTTCAAATCTTCCAACTTCTATATTCTGCGCCGAAACAAATCAAATCAATCCGGAATGACTTCAATTTTGCATGCGAGTCACAAATGATATAATGGAGCTGTTCCAATTTTCAGAATTGGATTTCGACCCCGATATCAAAAAGTCAAACTCTCGGTCAAACTTTCCAAAAATCTTCTATTTTCAACTTTCACCAAAATGCGTCGAATTGTCTTACGGACTTCCAAATCCAAATTTGAACATGCGCCTAAGTCCGAAATCACTATACGAAACTATTGGAACCATCAAAATTCCATTCCGTGGTCGTTTGCTCAAAATCAACCCTTAGTCAGATTCTTCCAACTTAAAGCTTCCGAAATGAGAATTCTCTTTCCAAATCCACTCCGAACTTCCTGAATTTCAACTCCGACCATGCGTACAAGTCAAAATACCTGAAGTCAAGATGCTCATGGTCTTGAACCGCCAAAGAACGCGCTAGAGCTCAAAACGACCGGTCGGGTCGTTACATTCTCTCCCACTTAAACATACGTTCGTCCTCGAACGTGCCAATAACTGCTCCGGAGTTGTCCAAAATCACTGTTTAACACCTCGTGCACCTGTCCGTGCGACCACAACACAGTTGAGTACATTTGCTCGAACAATTTGAAGATTTCCTTTTTTACTTAGCCAAATAAGCATTAGAGACTATTTCCAACACTTGGAATTCTCTACCATGCCTGTTTCCAACATACAAACACAGTATCAATCACCACACGATGTACCAGGATATGATTGCATGCCTTTACTTAATTAGCACCATACACCGCATAATTCACCTAACCATAATAACATTCTCTGATCTTAATAGCCAATATTTCACGAATCTGATGCTCCCAATGCATCTCATGACCTATATTCATCTTGCCCCAACTTTTACATGACCGCCACGACGAAAGAGATGTGTAGAATTTCATAACCAACTGCAGAGTCAACAAATCACTGAACCTCTCCTCTTGACTAGAATCATCACCTCATTATGAACCAAATAATGGTTTTTGTTCTTTAATACACTTCATTTAATATGATTGCGCTGATCGTAGATCCAATAATCTTGTCTCACCCAGTATAAGTTGCCCAAGCAACAAGCCACCCCAGATTCTGCCCAAAATCTCATATGATGCCACAATGTGCTAATAGGCTACAAAATCGAATGTGATACATAAAGAAAACGAACTCTGGAAGGGACTACTCAACCCACACAACTAATATGAGCTTTCCTCAGAAAATAGGAAGCAAAACACACGAAATAGATATAGGGGACTGTACTCAAAATCACACTGTTGCGGCGTGCAACCCACTCCAAACAACATACCCGTGGTGGAGTTCCACCCGACCCAAACACAAAATATATAAGGAAATACTTACCGAGCTAAAGTGCTCATAATCACGAAACATCCGAATGTTAGACACAAGCATGCCAAGCGCATAATACCATCCCTGGGGAGACAGATAGCGCCATACGCTACAAAACTCAAGCGCAACTAAGGTGCGATCTGTGATCTGAATCTCGAGAGCCATCCTGCTCACATAACACTATCGTTATGCGGAACCTCAACACATATGAACTTTATCAAACTGCTTCACAACTCACGCGGCACAATATAGCATTACATGAAATAGCCGACGACGAAATAACATCCAACATTCGGATACTCCTCCATAAGGAGTTCTATGCTGAAATGAACACATCAGACCTGATATAGAGCCCACATTCATATTTAAATCCACTCACCGACCTCAAGCCGATTCTGATCGCACTATATTGGGCTAATTACCTTTCATGGGTCCATAATACCCCTCTCTTTCCATAACACACAAGGGCACCCATCATGACCGGAGTAAACCTCCACAGTGCACACCTAAATAAACCGAGTACCATTCAGGCATAAATCCTCAAATTAACAATATCACCACAATCTTTACACTTGGTTTCAAATCTTCGATCAACTAAGTGACTACCTGCCACACTTATACAATCTTCCTGTGGTCACGCTCCCACGACCTTCCACACACGGTAACAAGTCTGCACATCCATACCACTGTCCGCACTGACGCTGTAAAGCAAATCAAGAAGCCGCAAGTAAGAACACAAAGCCCCTTACACATGACACCTATCTCAGGTGACGCCAAAGACAATACCAGCTTACTCCAACATCTGAATCCTTTCCTACTCATCCGAGCTCGTGACATTCTTGTTAACCCCAAACTGCAACCTTGATACCCAACTTTCAAATTTCATGATGCTCACTGCACCTATCCTACCAATGCACGAGAGCTCAAGAATTTCATCTTTACTTCTGGAATACCGATAGGGTAAACACTTCATCATATAAAAACCTTTTACTTAACTCATTTCAAGAGAACCATTGCAACACTTCACTGAATTCTCATACCCGCAGAAAATACCAATCTCAGGTTGTGATCTAACCCACCATAACTCTTCCGGGATCCATCTGCACATAACAGACCATAATACTTTAATGCCTCTAAGTAAAATCAATTACGGCAGTCGTCAAGCCTCGCACACACCGCCACAATTCACATGTATAACTTAACACGCTGAAGGAACTGGTCACTACCACCATCATGCCAATTCAACTGTTGCTAACTGGTACACTCATTGTGATACTTCCTCTATGAGTCTGAAGTTATTTTCTTCCATTTTCTCCAATGCTACACCGCATACCGAAGATAACATAGAAAATTCCAAGCCCTTTTTTCATAATCCACTCCAGAAGCTCGATACTTAACCATAACACGGACTCGAAATCATTATGTTAGCACTTAATGAACACTCTGAGTCTCTAGCAACATCCATATATTTGACCTCTTACTGGATAGTCAGTAAAATCCTTCGCAGAAGCATTTCCAACCACGCGACCGCTGACCTTCTCACAAGAGATAACCCCCCTATGGAAATTACATGCCGACATCTTCCAACGTCGTTGCGGGGTAAAATCACTACGACATCAATGACCCATCCTGAGCCCGTTTTCATTCACCAATTGTACTAGTCCGTTCACTCCTTATGGACATCAACTAAATGTACGACAATAACTTCCAATTCAAAGTTATATTGCATCCTTCTTCATATCAAGTAACTCCTTTCTGTTGCATCAAATCTCCCGCCGTATAATAGCCAATATTTCAAATTAACCCCGTGGACCCAATCATCGTCCACTAAAATTTCCGAAACACTCTAAACTTTTCCTCAAAGTGTGAAGTTATCCTACCACAAAACCCATATTCTATGCTGCCACTCTCCCACTTTAGTCAAACTCACTCCTTTAAGCAACTACTTGACTTTCGCTTCTTACACCTGGCCTTATAGAAATTTAACCACCGCCTGACACTTCCCACATGTCCTTCCTCATCCTTTGCTGCCCAGCTGTTATCTTAAATCAATATCTATCTCCGTAGAACTTGAACCGATAGATTGCTACTAACTTCAACCCCTTCCGAAGATCCTCTTTCTCGAGCCGTCAGCATTAGAAATACTCATTCAATCCTGGACCACTGCACCCCGCGATCTCTGACACCCGCTTCTCCAATACTATCTCACAATATCCTGCCCTAAAGGCAAATTGTAAAAGATCATAACACCGGCGAACTTAACATATTCAATCGAGGACGACGACACCACATCGCAGATGAAAATTCCACCACTCTTGAAAACACCCAGTCTCGTTACTCTATGCGATTGCCTTTCCTCTGCCGGAAATGAAATACCTAATCTTTGAATCGTGCTCTGAGTAAACCTTCTTTCAAGTCATTCACTACCCTGACACATGGGCAAGCATCCCACCATCACATCAATTACTGTATGACAACCATTCATGAGCATCATAACAACCTGCGCATAGCCTCAAAGCTCTCAAACGTGCAGCTACTGAGCTGAAATGACAGAATATCCTTCCGCAAAGGCGAGGACAATAGCCCCAACCAACTATGCAGGGAGGAACATCCCTCACCATACCTGAAGTACCATTACAACTTCTCAACTCCCAATTTATGATCATTCATGTCACATAAGATTGAATGGAAAGAAAATGAAGGAATAAGCCTCAAAGGAATCAAACCGCAGGATGAGGAATCAAGAAGGGAAGTGCTCCTAACAACCCTGTAGCCTCTCGAAGATAAGTACAGATGTCTCCGTACCGATCCGCAAGACTCTACTAGACTTGCTCAATACTCGTGAGACCTAAGGGAGCCGCGTTCTGATACCATGTTGTCACGACCCAAAATCCTTTTAAAGGTCGTGATGGCGCCGGACAATTCTGTCAAGCAATCCAAAACTTAAAATTAATTAAATTTCTATTTTAGTATTTTGAAATCATTACTTTTCATTACATTATATAATAATCAATAAACTGTACTGAGTAAATATCAATGTCTTAACAAATTCAATTAACAAATAAATCCCAGAGTCATCCCAGAACCCGGTGTCACAAGTGCATGAGCAATTTCTAGGAAAAAAATGTAATAACTGTCCGGAATACAAATTGTGCAGAAAAGAAAATACAATACTCTGAAGGAGACTCTGCTAGCTACGGGCCGTCTCGAGGAATGCATCTCACCAAGTCTCCGAATCAACCACACAACTATGCCCACAAGGACACAGTCCATACCTGTACATGTACATCAAAATGTACAGAAAGTGTAGTATGAGTACGAAAACAATACTTACCCAGTAAGTATCCCACCTAATCTCGAAGAAGTAGTGACGAGAGGTCGACTACGACACTTACTAGCGGTCCAATAATATCAGGTACAATAACGAAGTGAATAAATATGAAACAAAGTAAATATATAAAACAAACAAGTATAAATTACACGATACGATTCCCTCCTTACAATTCAGTCAGCTCCCAATTAGCAAATTCTTTCCGTAACCAAGACATATACATAGATACAGGGGGTTTCATCAAAGAGGTTGTTGTACTTCAATTAAGGGGAAAACCCTTAGATACACTGGCTTCTAGCCAAATATTACGCACGATTCAAT
>ML368667.1:0-15945 GCA_005239525.1 Nicotiana knightiana | reverse complement strand
GTTCTGGTTGGATTCCGTGGCATTCTTGGGGCATGTGGTATCCGGAGAGGGTATTAAGGTTGAACCTCAGAAGGTTGAGGCGGTTCAAAGTTGGCCGCGTCCTACTTCAACTACAGAGATCAGGAGCTTCTTGGGCCTAGTAGGCTATTATCGCCGATTCGTGGAGGGGTTCTCTTCTATTGCAGCTCCATTGACTATATTGACTCAAAAGAATGCCCCGTTTCGATGGTCTGACGAGTGTGAAGAGAGCTTTCAGAAGCTCAAGACAGCATTAACCTCAGCACCAGTTCTAGTATTGCCTTCCTGTTCTGGGATGTATACAGTATATTGCGACGCTTAGCGCGTCGGCTTGGGGTGTCTATTGATGCAGGATGGGAGAGTTATTGCTTATGCTTCGCGCCAGCTGAAGGTTCATGAGAAGAATTACCCTGTGCACGATTTGGAGTTGGCGGCGATTGTTCACGCTCTTAAGATTTGGAGGCAGTACTTGTATGGAGTGTTCTGTGAGGTTTATACAGACCACCGCAGCTTGCAGCACTTGTTCAAGCATAAGGATCTTAATTTGAGGCAGGGCAGGTGGCTTGAGTTGTTGAAGGATTATGATATCACCATTCTTTATCACCCGGGCAAGGCAAACGTGGTAGCAGATGCTTTGGGTAGGAAGGCGGAGAGTATGGATAGCTTGGCTTATATTGCAGCAGAAGAGAGAGATATAGCCTTGGACATTCAGTCCTTGGCTAATCACCTGGTGAGATTAGACCTTTCAGAGCCTCGTCGAGTTCTTGCAATGTGGTTGCTCAGTCTTCGTTATTGGGGGAGATTAAGGCTCGGCAGTATGATGATCCGTGTTTGGCTGAGCTACAAGAGACAGTGGTTCAGGGCAGGGCCAAGGAGATTATTATTGGCGAGGATGGTGTTCTGAGACTTCAGGGCCGCTTATGTGTTCCTAAGGTTGATGTCCTGAGGGAGAGGATTCTGGAGGAGGCACACAGTTCTTGGTATTCTGTTCATCCTAGTGCTATGAAGATGTATCGTGATTTGAAGCAGCATTTCTGGTGGAGGCGAATGAAGAAGGACATTATGGAGTATGTGGCTAGGTGTCTTAATTGCCAGCAGGTAAAGTATGAGCACCAGAGGCCAGGAGGCTTACTTCAGCAGATGCCCATTCCTGAGCGGAAATGGGAGCGCATCACTATAGACTTCGTGGTTGGGTTGCCTCGGACTTTGCGGAAGGTTGACACAGTTTGGGTCATTGTGGATATGTTGACCAAATCGGCGCATTTCATTCAAGTAGCTACTACTTATACTTCTGAGAGGTTGGCCCAAATCTACATTCGGGAGATAGTCTAGTTGCATGGTGTGCCGGTGTCCATTATATCAGATCGAGGTCCTCAGTTCACCTCGCACTTCTAGAGAGCATTACATAGTGAGATGGGTACCTAGATAGACCTCAACACAACATTTCACCCTCAGACTGATGGTCAGTCGGAGCGTACAGTTCAGATATTGGAAGACATGCTCAGGGCATGTGTGATTGACTTCGGAGGTCAGTGGGACCAGTTCTTGCCTTTGGCCGAGTTTGCTTACAATAATAGTTATCAGTCCAGCATTGAGATGGCACCATTTGAGGCTTTGTATGGTCGGCGATTTCGTTCTCCTATCGGGTGGTTTGAGCCTGGCGAGGCTAAGTTATATGGCACCGACCTGGTAAGGGATGCTTTGGAGAAAGTGAAGTTGATTCAGGAGAGGCTCCACACAGCGCAGTCCAGGCAGAAAAGTTACGCGGATCAGAGGGTGCATGATGTATCATTTATGGAGGGAGATAGGGTCATGTTGAAAGTCTCGCCTATGAAAGGTATTATGGGGTTTGGGAAGAAGGGCAAGCTGAGCCCGAGGTTTATAGGTCCCTTCGAGGTGTTGAGGCGAGTTGGGGAGGTTGCTTATGAGCTGGCCTTACCTCCTAGTTTATCAGGAATTCATCCAGTTTTTCATGTATCCATGCTCCGGAAGTACGACGCCGATTTCTCTCACGTGTTTGATTTCAGCACTATTCAGTTGGATGAGAGGTTGGGCTACGAGGAGGAGCCAGTTGCTATTATTGATAGACATGACTGCTAGTTGAGGTCCAAGAGAGTTTCTGCCATAAAGGTCCAGTGGAAGGGCCAACCAGTCGAGGAGGCGATCTGGGAGAATGAGGAGGACAAGCGGAGCAGATATTNTGACTTGTGAGGACTGGTGGTCCGGGATTCGGAGGTGTTTAGAGTGCTATAGGAACATTTGGTTCCTTAAGGTTGGCCTTTAAGGCCAAGTTTGACTTCGGTCAATATTTTTAGTAAACGACCTCAGAATTGAGTTTTGACGATTCCAGTAGCTTCGTATGATGATTCCGGACCTAGGCGTATGTTCGGAATGGGTTTCTGATGACCCGAGAGCGTTTCGGCGCCCAATATTGACTTAAGAGTTCCTTAAGTTCCTATTATGGTTTGGGACGTGTTTTTGTGATATCGAGGCCCGAGCTAAATTCCGAGACCGGGAATAGTTCTGTTATGTCATTTATGACTTGCCTGCAAAATTTAGTGTCATTTCGAATAGTATAGGTCGTTTCGGCGCGTTGTTAGCGAAGTCTAGAAAACTTAAAGTTCCTAAGTTTGGTTCTAGGGGTTTTGAGGTGTGATTTTAAGTTTTAGAGTTGTTTTGAGTGTTCCGAAGGCTCGAGCGAGTCCGTATTATGATTTAGGACTCGTTGGTATATTTGGATGGGGGCTCGGGTGTGCCCAGGTGCCTCCCGGACACCACACGAGTCCAAAAACCAGTTGCATTAGTTGTTGGTGTGACCGCAGGTGCGGTTGCCCAGTCGCAGGTGCGGGACCGCTCCTGCGGTCCCAGCCTCGCAGGTGCAACCTCAGTGGTCAGGCCAATTATTGCAGGTGCGGATAAAATTCCGCAGGAGCGGTCTCCACTCCGCAGGTGTGGGCCCAGGCATCCTAGTCCATTTCTGCAGGTGCGAGTTTTTGCTCGCAGGTGCGAGACTGCAGGTGCGGTCCTCGAGCCACAGGTGCGGAAACGCTGTTCAGACAATGCGTTTTTATACACGGGAATTAACTCATTTCCCTTATCTTCATCTTCTTCCTTGGGGCGATTTCCACCATTTTAGAGGGGAAAGCGACCTAGTCATTGAAGGTAAGTAACTTCCACTCTAATAGTAGCTTCATGCATGAAATACTAGCTTAATTCACTACCTAAATTAGTGAAAATTCAAGAATGGGGTAGTAACCTAGGGATTTCGATAATTTGAGAATTTACCCGTGAATTATCTATGAAATCAAGTAGAAATCGTATATTAATGATCCTTAGGCTATGGGTGAGAGTTTTCTTCGAGAATTTTTGGAATCTGAGCATGTGGGCCCATTTTAGAATTTCTTCAAGAATGAGAAATTTACTAAATGAGTAGGAGAATTTCCATATTTCGAGCATAAATTAATGAATTTGTATAACATTTGGCTAGTTTCGAGTCCTCGGGTGTAGAGTTCGGAGTTTCGGGCGCGTTCTTGGTCCGGGGAGTAGGTTCGACACGGGGTGAGTCTCCTTTCTAACCTTGTAAGGGGGAATTTTCCTCATAGGTGATTATAAATAATTGCATGTCCTTATTTGCGAGGGTTATGCACGCACGAAGTGACGAGAGTCCATGCGTAGCTACTACTATGTTATGTTGGATAGTTCGAGGAATCCCGAGCATGCTTATATGTGCCTTACATGTATCCCTAAACGTATTTTGAATTGCTTATTGTCCTTGATTTGGCATGAGAATATTAGGAAGTTGTGATCCATGATATATTTCTTAGGTTCTTGCCTTAAAGAATAATCTCTGATAATTCCCTAAAAATTGATGATTTTATGTATGTATGCGGCAACACGTCACATGTATGATTCGTGAGCGGAATAGCCCTATTATTATGTCAACCGCGTCGCATGTTCGATTCGCGAGTGAGGTAATAGATGCATCTACGGTTCGAGCCGTTCGATCCTCGGTAGTGCACATTTATTTTTCTCGCGACGTTTTGGTTGTACGTTTCCGGCCTATTATGTGCTGTATGATTTACTGGGAATTTGTTATAATTGTACAAACTGGTTCATGTTAATAAGGGAATTTAGTACATTATGTTCTGGTGAAATTTGACATGCAAAGGTAAAATACAAATATACTTGATGATTTATCTCTTTGTGATTTCTACTATTGTTATGCCTGCCCAGTTCCTACTAAATCATGTTATTTAGAAATGTTGACCCTAGTAAGTATCACGTCTACCTCTCGTCACTACCTCTTCGAGGTTAGGCAGGATACTCACTGGGTACAAATTTGTTTATGTACTCATGTTGCACTTCTGTACTTAATTGTACAGGTTCTGAGGCTGGTGCATCTAGTTATCAGGCCGGATCTTGATTCTGATCTCAATTGGACCCCACTTCACGGTGAGCTGCTTCTCCTGACGATCCTCGGCGGCACCTTGGAGTTTTCTTTTGCTTATTTCCCGTCTATTCCTTTCAGACAGTGAGATTGTATATTATGTTTTGTATATTCTGTTAGTATGCCCGTAGAACTTGTGACACTAGTTCCTGGCACACACGTAATTGTTATTTTGGTTTTCGGGTTTGTATATATATATACATTTTGACTAATTCCTCATCATGACAGTTTAATTTAAAATTGGCTAAATATCCTTGTCAAAACATGTTTTAACTTTCGAAAATTGAGTATATTTTAAAGTGTTTAAAACTAATAAAGAGGAACCTTTAGTAACTTAAGAGTCGGCTTGCCTGACCCGCTGTTGGGCGCCATCACGACCTCAGTTAGGATTCTGGGTCGTGACATGCAGTGTAAGCTTGCGAGAGAAAAGTAGATGCACGAACATAAATGTGCATTTTCAATCAGCATTTTATGGTCCTTAAAAGCACACGTTTCACAAAGAGATATTACCTGAATCGAGTAAATTCCAATTAAATGAGCTTCTTGCTCATTAGTCGCGACTTCAACAATACATAACTTTATGAACTCATCATATGTACCTTCAAGTTGAGAATAAATACTGAAAAGTATGAAAAGGCCTCTAACCAAAAACTGATATAGAGAGATAAGAATGATTACTACTGACCAAATGCACACAAGATTTCTTAACTTATAAAATTGCATCATGTGTTTTAGAAGAATATTTTTTTATGATTAATAAAAGAGTAAAGAGACCATTACAGTTAAAACTTATTGAAGAATGATAAGATTGAGTCGGCACTCTGTTAGACATCAAAATGAACTTATCCTAAATCTTTCATTTTAGATCTCAAAGGACAGAATATGAAGATAAGAGAACTATGGATGACCAAAAAATATATATTTGAAATATATGACTTTTTGTGCCACCTTTATATTTGTCCTAAAGAAATGTTTTAAAAATTACTTCCAACAGTTTGTTGTTGTGTAGTACAGTAATTTTAGCAATCAGAGATATTTATATTACCAATCAGAGATATTAAATGATAATGTGAAAACTCTTTTTTTTTTTTTTTAAATTTAGTATGTGAAAACCTTAGTCTAAAAGAAGTTTTTTTTATTTCAGATTTGGTATTGCCATCATCCAGTTAACTGAACTAAGCAAAATCCTAAGAATTCTCATAGATTTCTCTAAATAATAGGCCAACAGAACACCTGATCAATACACAATCCAATTTCAGAATGTGTACTCATTATTGGACTTTCAATATGAAGGTCAGGAATTTATTGATATTAAACTCAGTAGATCTCAAACTTAGTCAAAGTGAATGATTTTGGCCTCTTCACTCATATGTTGAACCAAATTTCAGAACTCTTAACGCTTAAATAAAAATTTCACAATGCACGTAGGATTTAATCCAGTATCTTTCTTTCAAATTCTTTATTTGACATCCAAGATTGCTACTCCACTGTTTAAACAATGTATAATTTCAGAAAAAAACAATTCAAATAATAATTACAGAAAGGGGTCCAGTCAAAGTCGATTACCTCTAAACAATGTGTGGTGTCGGATACTTAAAAGATGAAGCCAACTGACATCCAAGCTTGCTTCTTCACCGTTTGAACAATGTATAATTTCAAAAAAAAAAAAGCAATGCAAAAGAAATTACAGAAAAGGATCTAATCAAAGTCGATAATCTATAACCAATGTGTGGCGTTGGATACTTAAAAAAATGAAGCTCCTTTGCTAATATATCTTCAAAGCTATATAATTAATTGAATAAGGTTTCGTAATGCAGCAAGTGAAGGAGCAAAGAGTTGTGCAATATCTTTCTGAGTTAAATTGTAAAGCTTTCTATTTGTGGCAGTCGACTTTCATATTGTGATTTGTTCAAGCGATTATAAGATAAAGCAAATTGAGGTATGCAAGCTGCAAAAAAAAATAATGATAATGCCTATTAAAAACTAACATGCCTATGATTGTGGTCTAACTCAGTTAAATTATTTGCACACATAAAGATGCCATATTTTTCACCTTTTGCCTCAAGAGCTCGTCCACAAGAGGGTAAAGCTTCAACTATATCATATCGAGCACATCCTGAAATGCGAAATCATATAATTATGTCTAGCGTACATACATCTGTGCATATATATATATATATATACATATATATATACATATATATATATATATATATATATATATATTCAGATTGAGACTCCATATTAACCTCCCACTATCATAATGCATCGAAAGACATTATAATTTCATTATTAGGAGATTATGAAAATATATATCGCAAATAGAGCACTTTTTCTCCACTATTGTACGGTAGAACATGTATCATCTTTCTAGTCAACGAAAATAAACATTTAATTCTGTACCAAAATGACCCATTGTTAAATACATAAATACACACACACACATGTGATGAACAAAGCAAAAAACTTAAGAAAAATCAATTACTGGGAGTCTATAAAACGTAGGCCAATCAGAAAAGAAAATTTGATTTACTCTTGAAAAAGAATTTGTGAAAAAAGTTTAGCCCAACGGAAGAAATAGAAAAAGATCCAAAAACGTTGCTACTGTAAAACTATAGCAGAATGAGAAGAATAATACCTAAATTGGATAAATAAAGGGAACAATAGGCAAAATAAAACTTACTTTATTACTGAATATATATTCCCTTCGCCGATCAGATTAGAAGAATCTCACATATCCTTTTTGTGAAAAACTGTAAAAATACAAAACAAAGAAAACCTACTTAGAAGTAAATAAACTAAAATTGAAATGCAGAGCCTGCACTTTTTCAAATAAAAAAAAAGCATATTTTATGGATGAAATTGTGAACCGATGATTTCGAATCCATAACCATGGTTAAACAGTATTGTCACCGACGAACTTTTAGTAATTCAAAATTTTAATTCAAAATTAAACTCCAGAGTGCACGAATGTAGAATCACTACGGATAACTTGAGCAGGAGATGTGAAACTATAGAAATTTCAAGCCCACACATTGAACAAAGTTAGTGATTAAGAAAAATAGGAGGAGAATCATTTATGAGAGAGAAAGTGTGGATGAGTAGTCTAGAACGTTGGTCTTGTTTTTTTTTATTTTTACCTTTTAGTTTGTACGAGGGAGAGATTGTTTGAGTTAGTTTAGGATTTTGTAGCCCACATTTGAGCACAATTAATCGTACAATATTTTCATTTGCTTTATTACTATTTCTATGTAAAATTTCAAGGCAATTTTTTTTTGATGAATCTTTAGGTTTATAATAAATTAAATAAAAATTAATAAAAAACGTGGGAGTCTATTTTGTGAAATTGGAGTAGTTATTATTTTTTTTAGAACCGAATCTTAAGAAACGTGAAATTATCATAAACTTTAGAAAAAATTATGCATAAGTCATAAAGAACTTTTGGAATTGACAAAAATGTGATTTAAACATTTTTACAATAAATATTAACTGCCATGTATGAAGTTTTCACCTTTTAAAAATATATCACAATAAAAGTTTTGGAATTGGCAAAAATTAATGTTTGAAGTTAAATTTTTACTTTTTCTAAATAAAAAAAATTGAAATAACTGCCCAACATTAAATACTTTTTTTACACATATCAATTTAATATTATACCACTTGTGTTCTTAACATTTCTTTGCCTTTTATATAGATATATGTGATTTTACGTGGCAGCTCATCCACGTGTCCACTTATAAGGAATGACGTGTCCACTTCCATTCCCTAAAGTCATCGAGCTTTCATTTTTTTCTTCTGTCATGTTCATCATCTCTTTTAATGGCTCTCTCTCTCTTTATTAATCGTTTTGGCTCTTTTCTTCAGCACTAGAATCTGAGCCCAATAGCATCCGGTTAGTCTCTTACGCCTTTGTGATTTTGCTAATTGATATGCTATTTTGAGATTTGTCAGTGCTTTTGCCTTTTGCAATGTCACAATTTTTTGTCTTTATTTTCTCACCTTATTCTTCGCGGACGTCAGATCAATTTACATTATGTATCTCTTATTCGCTATTGCTTCATTTGTTGGAGTTCTACTGGGTCGTTGTTGTTGTTGCTGTATTTGATTTGGTCATTTTGTTAATGGGTTTATATTTATTTTCCAATGTTAATGGTTTAACATCAGAGATGCTAAAATTGAGAAAGAAAAATTAGGGAAAGGGGCAAAATCAAAGAATATAGACACAACAATTGTCTGTAACGACTCTTATTCGGTTAGTATTTTGACATAACAAGTTAACAGATTTTCAAATGGCTGCAATATATCCGTTGATGTGTTAAGCATTTATATTTTGATAGATGTTGAACCTCACTAGGTTCTACTAAAGGTGGCAAAGGGGCCGGGTTGACCCATAACCGGACTGCCCCAGACGGTTAAAACCGGACCGGCCCGGTTCATAGGGGGCCAGGTGGGCTGGGTAGGGGGGTTAGAGGGGGTTGGTCCGTTTAATTATTTTGAAAAGGGTAACCGGACCGGTAGTGAACCGTAACCGTGGCCCGTTCCGACCCGGTACAACGGCTATTTTTTTTTTAACATGTGGGGCCCACTGACCGTTAGCAACGGTCACCCCTGACAGCATGCCGTTGCCCAACGTTAAAATTGCACAAATAGCCCCTTTTTTCTTTAAATTTTAACCTATTTTCATTTTACAAAATTAACCTTCTCTAAAACTATAAATACCCCCCTCTTCTTCATTTCTTCACTCAACTATCATTTTTCAATCTCAATTCAGAATTTCTCTCATTCTCTAATTTCTCATTCTCCAATTTTCAAGACTTTAAGTCTTCAACTCATCTTCTAATTTTATTTGGCTCTTTGTTTTGGAATTTAATTCATCGTGTTTTATCATTCGAATTTTGAAGTTTGAAGAACAATTGAACTTCAAAATTGAAATACTTGCTTGACGTTTGTTCGTGGTAACATTGGAATTGTGAATCATCAAGTGCTCAATTTATACAGAATTCGGTGCACTTCCTCCAACTCTATCTCTTATTTACTATTTTATTTGCATATTTAATTTTTGCTTATACTTAAATTTTTACAATATGTTTAATGCTGCTAAAAGAGCGTGTAAAAAAGTTGCTGGTAGGGGAAATAAAAAAAGAGGTTCTTCTTCAGCATCTGGTAGTAATAGTAATATTAATACCCCATTTACAAATACTCCATTTACACATGTTTCCGAAACATCGCCTAATGATAATATAGATTATGAACAATTACAAGAAGATTTTGGAATAGAAGATAATGAATTAGAAATGGAAAATGAAATACCAGCTACACCTACTAGTGATGGAGCTGGTAGTGTTGGAGTTACTACAAGGGGGGGGGGGCGTGGCACTAGTGGTAGTCGTAGACCACCTGTGGCTCCTCCGACTACTAATCGTAGAAAACGAAGTAAGGTTTGGAATTTTTTTGAATTAATTGAAGGTACTGATAGAGTTATGTGCAAAATTTGTAAAAATGATTTTAAACATTTGACTGGAGGAAATTTAGGGGGGACTGGGACGCTTACTAGACATATGAGAATTGATCATCCCATAGAATGGGGCGTTGATGGTGATGGAAATCAAACCACTCTTAACCCTACTACTGGAGGATTTATGAAATATAATAAAATGAAGGATCGTGAGGAGTTAGCAAAAATGATTGCTTTGGGTTGTCTACCTTTTTCTTTTGCTTCTTCATCATATCTTATTATGTATATTCAAAGGATTTATAATCCTTTATTTAAAGGTATCCCTAGAAGTACTTGTAGAGCTGATATTTTTAGATTGCATGGTCAATATCAAACATACATACGTTATTTGTTTGAACACCTTCCTTGTAGAGTTTCTCTAACTTCTGATATTGGCCATGCTGTTAATGGAAATGATTATTTGACAATTACATGTCATTGGATAGATGATTTATTTTGCATGCAAAAACGTATTATCGCTTTTAAATATGATGAAGATCAGAGTCATACTGCTGTGTTTATAAGTAGTACTATTAGCGAAGTTGTTCAATTTTATAATCTTAACCAAAAAGTATTGTGTATGTCTTTTGATAATGCTTCTAACAATACTGCCGCAATTTCATTATTAAAAATGCATTTGCAACCGCCACTTGAAGAAATTTTTCATGTTAGGTGTGCATGTCATATTTATAATTTAATTGTTAAAAGTGGCCTTGATTTATTTTCAACTGAGATTACTCATGTTAGAAGAGCAGTTGGTGTTATTCAAGGAAATAACAGACAATCTAGAATTAGGGAATTTAAGAATAAGTGTACCGAGTATAACCTTAAACCAAGATTCATGCCAGACGAAATTGTTACTAGGTGGAATTATACTTACATATTTTTAAAATGTTGCTACAAATATAGATTTCCAATAACTGAAGTTGCTAATGCGCATTGTACTGATAGAAACCGTATGTTAACACCTGCCACTTGGGAGGTCATTAATGATGTTATTCAATTTCTACATAAATTTTATATAGCTACTGTTGAGTTTTCTGGAGCATACTACCCTACTATTACAATGGTTTTAGTACATATAGCTGAAATTGCTTTTCTACTCTTTGAATTTAAGAAGAAAGAAAAATATACAGTTGCAGTTGAAGAAATGCAAGACAAATTCAAAAAATATTTCTTTCCAATTCCTCAGATTTACTTAATTGGCGCTGTTTTAAATCCTTCTATTAAGATGGTTGATTGTCACCCTTCTGTCTTCCAACCATCTAAGACCGGATTCAATAGCAGCTCCTAATGCTTTATATACTTACATGGAGGTTGGAGCAACTGAGTATTTTTACTTGTATGAACAAACTAAATGATAATTTACAACAATTATATAATAATTATGCAAGTATAGTTGATTCTGTTGTTGTTAATGCCAATGTTAATCCCACTATGCAGTGTATCACTTCTTCAGGTTCCACTACTTTGAATGATGATGAAATAATTGATAGTTATAATATTTTTTTCTACATTTGCTACAACTCAAACCAATAGCAGAAACATTGATGAACTTCAATTCTACTTGCAGAAGCAAAAGGAGATTCGCACAAAGGAATTTTCAGCGTTGGGATGGTGGCGTGAGAATGAAAAGCAATTTCCTGTTCTTTCTGCTATGGCTCGGGACGTGCTGAATGTGCCAATTTCAACTGTTGCATCAGAGAGTGCATTTAGTCAAGCAAGACAACAACTAGGAGATACCCGTCACTCATTGGGAAGCAATGCTTTGGAAGTTTTAGTATGTTTCAGAGATTGGATTAGATCGGAACGAAGAAATCAAGGACGTGAAGATGTTGATAGCCCAGAAGACGAGGAACTTGGAGATATATTAACACATGGTAACCCATCTGAATTTAACACTCCAGAAGAAGGACAATCAGTTCATATTGATTATGAAGAACTTACAAGGGCAATGCAAAACCTTTGAATTTACTACTTGTCGAATTTAGTACTTAGTTGTAACTTGTAAGTTGTAAGAGTTGAATTTTGAAATTTGAAATTTGAAAATTGATAATTTGAAATACATGTTGCACTTGCAATTTATAAGTGCAATTTTTTCCATAATCATTGTTATCTTTATATATTTTACTTTATATTTTATATAAATTACAATACATGTACAAAAATTTGAATTTTTTTTTTAAAAAGACTGAAACCCGGCCCGGTAGTACCCTTACCCGCACGGGTTTATTTTTACCCGGATAAGCCCCAACCCATTAAACCCGTTAACAATTAACCGGTAAGAACCCGTAACCGCAACCTGTCCGGTTAAAAAAAAAAATGTAACCAGCCGCCCGTTAGACAACCTTAGGTTCTACCTGCTAAATTATGACTTTGTATTTGATAGCATCTCATTTGCTTAAAACATTTTTTGCTTGGTATTCGTTATGCATCCCAATGGCTATTTGTGCATTATCTCTTACAAAAAGAGTGCAATATGCTTTTCCTTTTAGTCGACATCTTGGGATGCTGATTGGGGGTTTTAGAAGAAAGGAAGAAGGTCAATCAGTCTTGTGAACATTCATATTGGTCAGTCATGGTTATCCCATATAATGTAAACGAGTTTGTGCTTGACTTTTGAATTTTAAAGATATATAATGGTTTTCAAAAAATGGTGCAAAAATTTCCACACTAGAAGTGATCTGCAAATTGTCTTCAAGAAAATTTTAATTAACTTCTCATTTTGATTGTTGAAATGCTACTCCTTTTTTACATCTATTACTTTCGGTTGAGAATTTTAATTGACCTGAGAAATAAGCTGCTAAAGCCTTGCTGTGTGAATAAAAGAAGAAAGATTCTCCATTTCAGCACTACAAGAGAAAAAAGTGATAGAACATTTATGTTACCAGACTAATGTCTCACTTATAGATGTTGAGAGTTAAGTTGTGAATGTATTTCTTACTTTCATTTGTTCCAAGTCTATTTGATCTAAATGTAAGTTTAAGTTCTAAACGTAACATTTATGATTAGGACAGTTCCTAAAGGACCGCCATAAGAGAAATCCCAGAGAGCTAATTGGAGCTTGACTCATTGACCCAATTGGGTCACCCAGATTTTTCCATATGTTCACTTCTCGACTGACTACCTCCAATTTGCGATTTGTACATTGCCGCATCTTTCCTCTTCCTTCACCCCCTTTGACATCCTTCCTCTCTTCTTCTCTGCTCTGTGGTTTCCCTGCTTTTACTTCTTCAATGCACATCTCGGGTTTCTACCAACCTTCTTCATCCTACTCTGCCTTTGCTCATTCCAATCGAAGGTAAAATGTTTTCTTCTTTTGCTGTTAATTCTCTGTAGAGTTTCAATCTTGAATTGGAAAATTACGGTTCTGAATCAATGGCAGCGGTGGTAGAGGAAGAGGGAGAGGATGTGACAAGAACGAAAGATCAGGAGCCCGTGGCGGTGCTGCTGCCAGCTCCGACAAAGATAAAATCGATGCTCTTGGGAGACTCTTGTATGTATATCACTTTGTATTTCTTCTTTCGGGCTTTTGGTATTGATCTTTTTTATTATGTGACTCCATGGTAGTCAATTAATCAACTAAGCCTCATTTCTAAATTCGTTGGGTGCAGCTGTATGAATCATATATTTACATTTCCCTCTATTCAGGTCAGATGCCAATGGTTTCAGTAAGTTATGTAGATAGACTATCCTTCTTGTGACACATGATAGTAAAAGAAAATTCAATCAGTCAATCAACAGAACACTAGTCCCAATTAGTTGGCTTTGGCTTTATGAATCCTCTCTGCCAATTTTGCTTTATTTGGGTCCTTCGTTATTCGAAGATTCATAATGATTATTAGGTGTAGACCATTTTACACTTCAACTTACTAAGATCTTCTTCCTTTATCCTGGTTTAGGACCAGCAACGCTTTGCGAAAATCAGGGGGAGGGGGAGTTACTAAAAGATAAAATAATACTTAGAAAATTTTGTCTAGACATGATGATCATTGGAAGTGATTAGTTCCAGGCCTCTAGGTATTAAGGATATGTACGTACTGTAGTTTGGAACCATAGTTCGTTAAGTACCAAGTGTCACTTGTCTTAAACTTTCTTAGTTCTCTTATCAAAAACCAAACGTTGTCTAACTAAATATGATATCTCGAATATTCTGTAATGTTGTTTAAACTTAGGACACGCATTTTGCGGCACATGGCCTCTGAGCTAAACTTGAACATGAGGAATGATGGGTATGTGAAGGTGCATGATCTGTTAAAGCTAAACTTAAAAACATTTACGAATGTCCCATTGAGGTCGCACACAGTTGATGATGTCAAAGAGGTTAGTTATGCGAAGCCTTGTCCTCCTTCAGTTTGTTGCCTCCTTCCTTTCTTTCAATTAAGTCAACTGGTTTCCATTGTTTTCTTATAGGCAGTACGGAAGGATAATAAGCAAAGATTCGGCCTGTTGGAAGAGAATGGAGAACTTCTGATACGTGCTAACCAGGGCCACACAGTAAAGGTACGTTCTTTCCTTAAGAGGAATAATGTTATTTCCTTTTCTATTTTGAGCAGAATTAAGTTGGATTAGTCTGTCAATAAATTAGGCCAGTCAGGGTGCTTCCAGTCTTCCACTATAGCTGGACAAATTCGTGAGTTTTGATGAATAAAGAGGTAAAGTCTCAATATGTTTGGAGATGAAAAGAGAAAGAGAAGTAGAATGAAAGACTGGAAAGTGAGAGATTGGACATGGATTTTCCTTCAATTCATGCACTTTAGAAAGTGTGTTAGTGGAGTGCCTATAAGCATATTTCATTTAGTGCAAGCAATTACACCCTTATTGTTCCTAATAATTTTGTATTACAAACGACAAACTATTATGAAATTCTCAGTGTATCCGCATTAGTATTTGGAATCATAATTTTCTTTAATTACATAGTACAAAATGAGATTTACAAGTGAATAAAAATATTTTCGTAAGTACATTGATGAATAACTCGTAAGCAACCACAAAATCCGGTGTCACAAGTGCATGAGATCAACTAGGAAGTAAAATAAAATACAGCATCTGTCTGGAATACAAATTAGACAGAAAAATATAAATAACCTTGAGGGAGACTCTGTTGGTTGCGGATCGTAACATGAAATGCAGCTTATGGTAAGTCCCCGCGTCATCCGTGCCCCCGCCCCCAAAGGACCACCAGACATAAATGTACCTGCATATTTTTGTGCAGCAAGTGTAGTATGCGTACGTAAATGTCACGACACCAAATCCTAACAGGCAGTGATGGCGCCTATCGTGGAACTAGGCTAGCCAACCATCACATTACTACGCATTTGTTCGATTATAATAATTCACAATTCCATAATAAACAACAATCATCGCATAGAATAATTTTCTTTAAGTCTTAGCACCCCAATAATAGTCTAAACAACTCTAAACAAAACCTCCCAAGACTGGAGTCAACATGGTCACGAGCATCTACGAAATAAAACTAACTCTACTAATGTCTTAAATAAAGTCTAGGAATGAAATGCTAAAACTAAATAAGGAAGGGAAATGGAGAAGCTGTGGACGCTGGACAACTACCTCGAAATCCCGTAAAGCTGCTGCTAACGAACAAGACAGCTACTGCTCCAAATCGGTACCTGAATCTATGTACAGAGGTACAGGGAGTAATGATGAGTACGCCAACTCAGTAGTAATGAAAATAAATCACAGTCTGAGAAATACGAAACACACAACACAGATACACCAATTCACAAAAACAGTAAAACACCAAGCCACCATAAAGTATTCATCAAATACATAAATTCGAAAACCAATTTCTGAAAATCCTTTGAAACAAGTATAATTTCGATATATCTCGGTAAATCTCTCAGTAAAATCAGGTTGTGTGAATACCTAATTTTTGCACCATTTAAATCCTCCTAAAGTTGGCAGAGTCAATTTCCCTTCAATCGTTATTTTTCTGATATTTTTGTGCATTTTAATTGGATTTCTT
>ML368665.1:0-15873 GCA_005239525.1 Nicotiana knightiana | reverse complement strand
CTGAGGTTGATTTGAAGAAGACATGTTTACAAAGGCAAGAAAAAATTCTTTACAAAAGACAAAGTTAGAAAATGTTTCGTGGAAGCAAAGAAAAGAAGAAAGGTATTTATACTTGAGGACAACCGTCAAACATGGAAAAAAAATATTATTATGAAAAGTCATAATTGAAGGTGTCACTTCGGGACTGACGCAGCCGCAGAAAACCCTAAAAAGCATCGAGTAACTGCAGAACCAATCTCAGAAGGACACGTGGTTTGAGCATTAAATATAAGTGACAAACGACGCCTATGATTCAGAGAAGGATACAATGTTTCGAGGTAAAGCGGCAGAAAAATATTCCCTCTATAAATGCGTATGAACTTACCAAATATTAATCAATAAATAAATGGTAAGTGGGGGGGAGGACTATCTGTATTGGTAAAAAAGAATCTCACGCGTTAGCTGATTCTAGAAAACTCCGCCGGATACGTGGACCAAGGGAAACGCGACAACTGGACGTGATTCTATAAAGAGATACGGAACAAAGAGGCACGGATCAATAAACCATCGAGTCCATCAGCCACGGGAAACTCAACCTGATCAAGACAGGGAAGAGACACGGTCAGAATGAATCTGGACAAAGCTACGGGCAGATTCAAGAACCCACAATTGATTACTCGTACATTATGTAACCGTACTCCAATTACCGTTATCCCTTGTAACACCCCATTAATGTCATAATTAGTCATTAATGGGCAATCATAGCAAGAGTTGTACGTTATATCCCTTTATAAGAGACGTGAATACAACTTGTAAAGGATCATCTGATTTTCGAATACAATCGACTTTGGTTTTCTATGTTTCGGCAATATTGTCTATTACTCGTTTCTCTTTATTCTAGTATTATTTTCTTGATTATCAGTAACCCGTATTCATCCTAGAAATAGCTTTGGTCAAAGGATCTAATTCTTTGGTTAAACACTTACAACAAGAACAAGAGAGTAAGTTGAATCCATACATTCAAATCAAATGTTCAAATATATTTTAAGGACTCATGTATATCAAAGAAATTCTCTCACTCTCACAAAAGAAGTCACATGCATGCAATTGGCACCATAGACTTGCCCTTAATGTAAATCTCTACTAATGTAGGCTCACTAAATCTAAAATCAATTAGGACTTTTTTATGGTTGTAATGTGGGCTAAGGGACGGAAATGATATATTTAGGAATAATGTCTAACCCTCCTAAGCATTTTAACACAACACATGATAACTTAAGCGCAAATTTCTCAATCCACTTTAATTTCACAACTTCAATCACTCCTAACAATGTTCCCTTTTTCTTTAAGCACTATTTTAGTTTATACCCCACTAGCAAGAACAAGACAACAATTTATTCATATATATATATATTTTTTTTTTTCTTGCAATTTTCACTAGTGGTGTATTCTTTTACAAAACAAGTGCACCTTTTTTCCTTTCATTGGTTCCACTCGAAAGCCACCCCACACTTAGTCCCTTCTTATTTCTTTTAGCGCTCTATTTACAATTAAAGTGCCTTAAGAGGTAAAAGGATCAAAACAACGTCAATTAAGAATAAAAAGGGTATATACTTGTAATGTGGGTGCCAAATAAAAGTTAATAGGCTCGAAAGGGTTAACTAGGACCAATTTTATTTGTGATAGCGATAACGCTCGAAAAGTTCAAAGAAAGCCTAAATTCACTTTTCAAACCGAGCATCACCTCAATTTTCGCTTCAACTCACATGCCGGGCAAGTTCTAGACACAAGTACAATACATAGACTATACAAAAATCTCACCACACATGGCACATGACTCAGGAAGGGCGGTTTCATTCCGACTCTCAAACTAATGCAAGTATTCACATAGACACAAGATATTAAGCATTAAGCACAGAGTGAACGTAAGACAAGAAAATGAGACATAGATGTCACAAAATATGCTATCCAAATAACCAAGGCATCATAAGCACTTTCAGCACGTAGGAAGATACTACGCATGCCAAAGCCTAAATATGCTACTATAAAACAAGTGAAGGGCGCCTAGGAATCTCATCTTTCTTCCTCAATTCATTCCCTAAATTCTAATCTACTCTAAAAATAAACAAATAAAAGGAAAAACTACAACCCATTTCAAACTACATCCCATGGAAAAGAACCGAGACACAAGAAATATCACGGGGAATTATTACTACCTAAAAAATTAAATAATAAAAAAATATATTTTTGGATTTTCTTGTTTAGACTTTAATCCCCCAAGAAAACTCTCTAGGAGATTCATGTCGGGAAAAGACCAATTTTTCTATTTTTTTCACATTTAAAAAAAATAAATTAAGCTACTAAAATACTACATAATTACGAAAACAAAAAAAAGAAGTTAACATTTTTCTAGAGAATTCTCCCACCCTACACTTAAAGGAGTGCAGTGTCCCCAATGCACAAATAAATCAAAACAATAATGAGGGTGGACAAAAAACTCTCTGAAAGGCCATAGGCCGAAGCAATAGCGGCTCACGAGTACTCTGACTTCCCCCAGACATGGTCCTTTGTGTGGGCACCCCATACTTAATTCTCACAATCTAGCTTGCTTTTGCACTCTTTCAACGGCTTTGCTTCCTATGCTCATAATCCTACAAAACAAAAACAACGCTACAAAGATAATAAGATAAAAATAAAAATAAAAGAAAGCAGTAAAGTTGAGTTGCCTCCCAACACGCGCCTGATTTAACGTTGCAGCATGACTTGTAGCACTTTTTGTCTCTATCTCGAACTTATGAATTGAGCCCACAATAGGACATCCAGTCTGTGGCTATGATCCTTCGGTGGGGCTACAAAGAAAACCAGGTCAAGCAATAAATTTTTCACTCTAAAATTCTTGGCCTTTAGATGAGGAATATAATTTTTACTTTTTGGCACAACAAATTCAAGAATGTAAACACCCCGTTCCTCGTCCATTGACTCCTCCAAAGGCTCAGATGACTCAATTTTCATGTCATCATCCAAATACAATATTGAAAAAATGTATGGAATGAGGACCAATACGCCCTAACTCTAGAATTGTATTACTCTTTACATCCTCATATTTACATGCACTAGACTCTTCAAATATAACACTATCTGCTTCCTCGTATGGCTCTAGTGTGCTTTTCTCAACATGGGCATCATCAACAAACATATGCTCGAATGATTGACTCTCCACTTTTAGCTCCTCAATTTGGCGTATAAGCTCCTTTTCAACTTCACACAACTCATTACTATTTTGTTGGGCGTTAGATACATCAACCTTTGAAATCAATTGAGCTCCCAAGTCGTGAATAACAGTGCCAAATTTTTCAATCTCTTGTCCCCGTTCATCTCTTCCTTCTATTAAGTATTTTATCCCATCTGTAATTTCCTCCCTTTGAGCCTCATATATTTCCAATCTTTCAGCTTGTTCTATCAGCCAAGTTTGACTCATAATCTCCTCTTTTTCAAAATTTCTTCTTGCTGGTACTCGCTCTCTTGTCCAATTTAAGGCTCTTCCTGACTATCAACTAAGTCTGCAATTTGTTGATCATTAGATGTTTCATCCCATTCTTCTACTTTGGCCTTCATTCTCTTCATTGTTGCCTTGAGATTTTCCATCTCTTTTCGACGTTCATGAGTTTGCTCCCATAAAATTTGAGTTTGCTCCATTATTTGCCTCATCATATCCCTTATATGATCATCATATTCTACATTCTCCACTGTGTTCCTATCAAACTCACAAAAATTATTAGATACATCATAATAAGGGCTCGAAGAAGGATAAAAAGAATTAGGACAACCATCTCAATGGCCACCTTGACCACCACACATATTACAAATACTTCACTCAAAGAATTGAGATTGTGCGCACAACTCACTCCAGGGATATTCTGATAATTTTTCCACCTGTGGGGTCCTCCACAATACGGACAAGGATCATCAAAATAAGAATAACCATCATTCAAACAATTTACATTCCAAGATGCCATGTGAAAGTAAGTATAATAAAACAAAATACTAACTAAATAAGAAAATTAAAAACTTGAACAAAAATCAATTAAAAGCTTAACTTAGATAAACATTCAATAACTAATTCCCCGGCAACGGCGCCAAAAACTTGTTGGATCCCCAAGTACATGCAAGTATACGTGGTCATCAAGTAATAAAATGGCTCGAAAACCGAATGCCGAACCCACAAAGACTTAGATTGATCGTTAACTAAGCAAACTAAAATTAATTAATTGTCCAAAATAATCAAGACTGGTATTTTTCTATTAATCTACTATTGCGAAAATTAAACAAATAACAACTAAATTATCAAGAATGCAAATGTGTACGATGAGATTTTACTTCAGAGGAGATAAAAATTCCAGGGTTGTGGTCGATTTATCAATCCTATTAAGTTCAATAATCACACTCGTTATTCCAGATTATCTATAGTTGCTAATTAACCAGATCGTTTATATGATAACATGTTCCAACAATACTACACGTTTGTGCACAATATATCAATCATATATTCCTATGATATTGAGTCTATCATGAACGAATATAATACAATATTCAGTTAAGCAAGACTGTTAGGTATATTCCTATCCTAACCGCGAAATCTTTCGCTAAGCCACGGGTTCAGAAACAAGCTCTCTCTGATTCAACTCTAATCTAAAGATGGCTTTCCCAAGCACAACATAGATAGTAAATAGAACTCAACTGCTGGCCAAACAACTAAACAATTATGCACAGAATTAGAGAAACAACCACCAGATGATAATCCGAATTAACGAAGATGTAATTAATAAACGTTAATAATCATGTCAACCACAACCCTAGAACGTGATGTTTAGCTCCACATAGACATGGTAGCAAAATAACAAATCATCAAGAAAAAGTAAAGACTACTCAATTTGATGGAAGAAAGATGGAATCTGATGAATACCGACATCCACTGCGGCATCCCTATATAACAACTATTCACTATAAATGCCAAGTTTTTCTCAGAATCGATTTCTTAAGTTATATTTTACCTCTCTATAGCAGCTTTTTACCTATAACAGTAACAACCATATTTATAATAGAACGCTCTTTATAAAATTACCCCTCTATAACAACCATATTGAAGCTTTAAGATTACTAATAATAATTTTAAAATTATGCACACAATCTTTTCATTAAATAAAATTTCTATCTTGCATAAGATATAAGATTAAAAGATTTATATATGATATCTTTTTCATTGGACAAATTCCAAAAATTATTTAGATAAAAAAATTTACCTGTTAATCTCTTAGGTTGTCTTCAAAGAAAAGCTATTGGATACCTTTTTGCTGAAGATTTGGACACTAATCTTCGCCAATTCAAACGTTATATCGCTAGTAAAAGAATAAAATTTACAAAGCAAGCTATAATTATAAAATTCTTCCATCAATCTTGAAAAAATTTATTTTTTAGTCAACTTTAAAATGTCTACCTTAGAATTTTAAGTAAAAATTATACGGGGCGCCCTATTTGGTCTCCCCCATTTAACCTATACTTATATTCTTAAAATTCTTTATACCCTAATTTTGACAACTTCAAACGCTTCCACTTCTTCCTCCTGACCTATGCGCTCCTTTCTTCCTCCTCTTCTTTTCCTCTTCTTCTTTTCTCTATCAAACACATGAGACTTTGTATAAGTATTATTGATTGCAGTATACAGTTTTGTCTATTGTTATTTCGATGGTGAATGACAGAGGTTGTGATAAAGCAATTTGCAACGAACTGCTTCTTTAAACTGAAGTTTTGCCCTTGCTATGAACTGAAGTTTGCCTGATTGCCTTTGCAAGTCAGGCCAAATTTTAGGCAAAAATATCTGAAGTTTTGCTTTGATAAGGCTATACTTCAAGCAAAAAATTCTGAAGTTCAAACTTCAGAAATACACAATTGAACTGAAGTTTTCCCTTGCACTATGAACTAAAGTTTGCGTGATTGACTTTGCAAGTCAGGCCAAACTTCAGGCAAAAATATCTGAACTTTTGCTTTGATAAGGCTACGCTTCAGGCAAAAAATTTTGAAGTTCAAGCTTCGGACATAAATATTTGCTACTTCAGACCCGTATGTCTGAAGTTACCCGAAAAGTGGGTATACTTGCAATTTTTTTTGCAAAATAGGTATAAATTAAATTGTGACATAAAAACTGGGTATAGATGTAAATGCCCTGAATTTTAATCTTCATACTTTTAGTATGAATTTTGTTAATAATGTATAAGATTTATTCAATATTTAACAACTGAAATATGCATATCTTTTGAGATTTTATTTGAGTAATTTTTTTATCTTATATATATAACATTAAAAAGGAAAAATAATTAATTTTTTGATAATTTTTATCTAACAATCAAAAAATATTTAAATGTCACATGTTGTTATAGGTGTATAACAGTCATCACTATAAATATCAAAAAATATCGAAACAAATGAACCTGTTATAGAAAGGGTTACTGTATACCTTCCGTTTACCTTTTGGCTCACAGGAGCCGTGCCATTATCTTTCATCCCAAAAATGCCCCCTCCCCCTAACAGCTTTCTGTCGTCAAAAATTGGTCTAATTTAATTGATACTATGGAAACCACAGAGAGAAAAATGTTAGAAAGTATAACGTTAAGACATAGATTGATTAGTTTAGGCAAAATATCATCTAAAGTGATATCAAACATTATAGTGGATTTTTTTTTACAAAATATAATTCTGGTTGTATATTTTATTTGTCCCAAATTGAGGAGATATTATATTTTCTTGATCTTAGTGATTTTGAGGTATAGCTTATACAAGTAATATTTTCAGGTGTATATACTTGGCTCAAATTTTTAATGAATGGTTTGACTATAACTCTCTCTCTATATATATAAAATCAAAAAGATCATCAAATAGTGCATAAACAAGATTTAAATTTTAGCATTACCTACAAAGAATTAAAATTAAATATCAATGAAGTTTCAACATTTACAGCTTGTTTGGATGGTTGTTGCACATCGTTTCATAATGTATCGTATTATATTATATTGTATTATATTGTATCGGTTGAGGAATACAATGTATGGATAGATTGTATCGTTTGCCGTTGTTTCATGATGTCATGCACCAGCAATATGAAGAATAAATTTATAATATTATAATGAAAAATTATGATACGGGATAAATATATTATATAAAAAGGTAGGGTAAATGATAAAATAAAATTATTTAATAATAGTGAAGAGTGAAATGAGAGAAAAAGACAAGATAATGACGCAACCACATCAAATCGATTTCTCGTTATGTGATGTTTCACTATAATTATATATTTTTAGTGCATTACGTACCTTACATTTAGGTGCTTTAATGTTAAATTATATTATATTTATGCTTAATTGAGTTTATTTTATATGTAGGTACATTGAAGATGAAATTGGGAGCAAAGTAAAAAATTTATGTATATTTTATACACTACAAAAATAAAGTTATGATTATTTGATTAGTGGATAACGGTTAAAGTGTAACAAACCAAAAGAAAAAAAACAATTGAAAAAGAAACAAAGGAAAAGACAAAAGAAGAAAGATAAGTTTGAGAAGTAAGCAGCAAATCAAACTGAGAAACGAAGCAAAGGCAGCAGGCGACGCGAGAATTATCTCCTCGAGTAAGGGCAGCGCCGCGAGGCGTACAGCCAGGTGAGGCGCGCGGTAGAGGTGGGGGATGTGTACAAATAGTCATTAATAAAAACTGTCTTTATTTTAAAGTCAGTGTTTTAAATGTATTTATTCTTTAGCTATTAGTTTAATAAATTTTTACCTGATTGGACGAAAATACCCTTATGCTATAACTTCTCAAGGAGGAGGTTGAACGTGATAGAAGGTCTTTGCGCAAGTTTAAAAATACCCTTGCGCATGTTTGAAGGTCCTTAACTTCAAGTTTCAAGTTCAAAAGTTAAGGACAAGCAGTCCTTAACTTTAAGTTTCAAGTTTAAAAGTTAAGGACAAGCAGTCCTTAACTTAAAGTTTCAAGTTCAAAAGTTAGCAGTCCTTAACTTCATGTTTCAAGTTAAAAAGTTAAGGACAAGCAATCATTAACTTTAAGTTTCAAGTTTAAAAGTTAAGGACAATAGGTCCTGAACTTCAACTTTCAAGTTTAAAAGTTAAGGACAATAGGTCCTGAACTTCAACTTTCAAGTTTAAAAGTTACGGACAAGCAATCCTTAACTTTAAGTTTCAAGTTCAAAAGTTAAGGACAATAGGTCCTTAACTTATAATTTTCAGTCCTTAACTTAAAAGTTCAAGTTAAATAGTTAAGGACCCATGGGTCCTTAACTTATAGTTTTCAGTCATTAACTTCAAGTTTCAAGTTTCAAGTTCAAAAGTTAAGGACAATAGGTCCTTAACTTATAGTTTTCAGTCCTTAACTTAAAAGTTCAAGTTAAAAAGTTAAGGACAATGGGTCCTTAACTTATAGTTTTCAGTCCTTAACTTCAAGTTTCAAGTTCAAAAGTTAAGGACAATGGTCCTTAACTTTTAGTTTTCAGTCCTTAACTTAAAATTCAAGTTAAAAAGTTAAGGACAATGGGTCTTTAACTTATGGTTTTCAGTCTTTAACGTTTCAAGTTAAAAAATTAAGGACAAGCAGTCCTTAACTTCAAGTTTCAAGTTCAAAAGTTAAGGACAAGCAGTCCTTAACTTCATGTTTCAAGTTAAAAAGTTAAGGACTGCAAGTTAAAAGTTTCAATCCTTAACTTAAAAGTTCAAGTTAAAAAGTTAAGGACAATAGGTCCTTAACTTATAGTTTTTAGTCCTTAACTTAAAAGTTCAAGTTAAAAAGTTAAGGACAATGGGTTTAACTTATAGTTTCAGTCCTTAACTTCAAGTTTCAAGTTCAAAAGTTAAGGACAATAGGTCCTTAACTTATAGTTTTAAGTCCTTAACTTAAAATTTCAAATAAAAAAGTTAAGGACAATGGGTCCTTAGCTTATAGTTTTCAGTCCTTAACGTTTCAAGTTAAAAAGTTAAGGACAAGGAGTCCTTAACTTCAAGTTTCAAGTTCAAAAGTTAAGGATAAGCAATCCTTAACTTCATGTTTCAAGTTAAAAAGTTAAGGACAAGCATTTATAATATTAAGCAATTCGTTTCTTCTGTTCAAAAGTGGATTTCACATATGAAAATAATAAAAACACTCATACAAACGCCACAACCCCATTGCAAAAGTAGAGTTGTAAGGAATGAATCTGAAAATGGCGTATTTTCATTTGGGAAGGAAAGGGTAACACTGTCTATGCATATTAATTTTAATAGACTAGTAGCTACTTTTGCTCAGCATTAAAAATGCTGGATAAAAAGTAAATACCACCTTAAATTGTGGCTACCCCACGTCATTTCTTCGGTAGAGGTTGCACCGCAAGTCCTGTCGCGATGTGTTCGCGTGTTCTGGATTTTAAGGTTATTTTATCTTCTTTTTAGTTTTGGACTTGGTTACTTTGTCTAGTTTTTTTTTCTAAATTGTCATTAAACACCATTTTGAGGAGAGACCGAGATTGGACAGATTAGACCGGAATTTTGACCTAAGGAGGTAAGAACACACTAGGAGCAAGGCGGGAAATTTTTCTACGAGTTTTTCACTTCCTTCTTCCTATTTCCATTATTGGTTATGAATTCTAGTATTGTAGTTTTGTATACTATTATGAATAGTTAATTTGTTATCTAGAGTTCTGGTAGAACCTTTTGTAGGATAAATTCTTGTTATGTTTTTATATAATTGAGTCGTTGGATTTCTCTACTTGTTCAACTACGTGTTTATTGTTGTTTTTTAGAATGACCATCAATTGATTGTGCCTATTTAGTATGTATTGCTTGGAAAATGGTACATACTTAGGTAGTTATTGAACAACATCACTCCTGACGTATGTGAGGAATCAATACGAAGGGTTTAAAGGTGGGATTAGGAATAACGAAACCTTGGTGCGATCTTAGTGAGCGGTGAATTAGTGCCAGCTAGCGTAGTTCGGAAGAATATGTCTAGTAAATTGTGATAGTTTCTCGGAAGAGAATTATGACACCCGAAGTACTCACGATCAGTAGAGAATACTTAGGCGAAATTATAGAAGGCATAGCGATAAGGATTCCGACAATTAGGAAAATCATAGCTCTAGACCTCCTTAGTCTTGTCTAAAATTCCATCCTTGTTAGTTGATAATCTTACTGCTTTATAATAGTTTCTAGTTAATTAGTTAGAAATAAATATTATAATCTCTATAATTAGGAAATTATTTGGACTTGTGTTTCTTAGCAATATTGAACAACTGTAGCTAAGCTTTAGTTCTATGTGGGATTCAACTCCGGACTTGTAAACCGAATTATATATGCAACGACCGCTTAGTCCTTTTTATAAGGCATAGTTGGGCGTTATAAAATTTTGGCGCTGTTGCCGGGGAACTAACGGTGTAGCTGTAGGTGTATGTAACGACCCGCTCGGTCGTTCCGAGAGTTATAGTTCTGTTCCCCATTTCTGCTTAGTTATGTGTGGTTCAACTGTGTTGAGTTGTATCAGGTTGGTAGAATTAGGCTTGAATTGGAGAAATTGGAGATTTAGGAATCCTTAGGCTTGAATCCGAGGTAAATCGGTGTCTTGGTATTGCTTTGGTGTTATATGGAGTGATTCGTAGGTTGAGGTAGTTTGAATAATGTTGAAAAACAGTTGTTGGTGTACTGATGTTGGTATCTGAAGTTGAGAGTGCGGACCGCGCCGGAATATCGCGTTCAGCGTTGGAGCTGGCACGGATGGCGGAAGGTTGGTCGCGACCGCAGGAGCTGGAGACTTTCGCAGCCGCGGTTGGAATTCCGCGGACCGCGGAGAGGAGTTCGCAGGGGCGGTAGTTTTTGGCGGTCAGCAAATTTAGGATCCGAGGGGTGCACTATAAATACGAAGTTCAAGGTTTTATTTCATATTTTGACTGAGAGAGCTCGGGCTTTGGTAATTGTTCGAAGGTTTTTCAAGAAATTCATCGGGGTAAGTGATTCTAACACAGAAGTGGTTAAAACACACGAATATATCATTGAATTCATCATTCGATTAGTGAATTGGGATGAAAATTGGGGAAAATTATAGAAACTTCATAACATGGATTTTTTAGAGTTGAATGTCTATTCGCAGTCGGATTTAGATAAATTTGGTATGGATGGACTTGGGAGTGAATGGGTTTCCTAGTTTTGTAAATTTTATCGGATTTCGAGACGTGAGCCTGGGGACTGGGTTGACCGAATTCGGGATTTTTGGCCTAATTATGTAGTTTTTCTTGTGGAATTCGATTCATTAGCCTATGTTGATAGTATTATTCTGCTTATGGATAGATTCAGAGCTTTTGGAAACCGAGTCGAGGGACGAGGACATCCCGGAATAGGATTTTTTTCGCTGTTAAGGTAAGTAACAGTTTTAACTCTGACTTTGAGGGTATAAACCCGGAGGATTGGCATCATGTGACTGTTTGGAGGCGATTCCCACGCTAGGTGACAGGCGTGTGAGTGTACGCCGCGAGGGATTGAGACTTGGTCCGTCCCATGAGGCTGTGAGGCCTAATAGACAATATCTGTGTTACGCATTTACATGTTGTTGAACTTGGCTGCCTTCATGTTAGAGATCATGCGTATGCTTTATTCATGCTCACATTATTTGCACTCAGTCATAGAAATTCTTGTACATGTTTACCTAAGTATCTGTTATTTTGCTGATATGTTGTAATACTTGATTTGGGATGTGTTCCCTCATTTGTTGTGGATTGTGAGGCTACAGAGGTACATGACTGAGTGAGGCCGAGGTCCTGTTATGAGATACTTTATTGTAGCACGTGAGTTGTCCGTGCGGATCCAGGTATTGATACCATAGCACGTGAGTTGTCCATGTAGCACGTGAGTTGTCCGTGCGGATCCATAGATTGATATTATGGCACGTGAGTTGTTCGTGCTTAGTGCTTGGGATGTAGGAGCCCCTCCGGAGTGTGTACACCCTTAGTGAGCGTAGGTACCTATTGAGAGTGTGCATTGAGGGATGAGTGATGAGTGACCTTACTGAGAGGTTTCATTTACTTTTGTTGTTGTTGCATTTACCTGCTAATTGCCTGGTAGCATTTGCTGATTTATGGAAATTACCTGCTTATTACTATTTATCCTAAATTGTGAAAAGAAATAATTGGATTGTTCTGCTTAGCTCGTCACTACTACTCAGTTCCTTAGTTATTTCTGTTACTACTGAGCTGGTTGTACTCATACTACACCCTGCACTTTATGTGCAGATCCAGGTGAGTTAGAGCGTGGCGGTCGTTGAGTTCATGCCGGCTATCTTTGGGGACTGCAAAGTAGCTGCTAGCGTCCGCAGGACCTTGTTATTCCTTCTATCCTCTATTCTTCTTTTTCGATCGTATAGATAGTTAGACAGTTGATGTATTAGCTTATGGATCTAGACGCTCATGACTTAGTGACACCCCGATGTTTGGGACTCGTTTTTCCGCATTTCTATATCTACATTTAGTTTTGGCTTGCTTTATGAGAAATTCAAATATTGGAAATGTTTTATTAAATTCTTATAATTAAAGTAGTAGTAATATTTTGGGAAATAGGCTTTCCTTATATCACGATAGGCGCCATCACGACCGAGTTAGAATTGGGGTCATGACATTGTACATATTTCTAGGTTGCAAGTTTGAACTTTTATTTTTGTTTTCTTGTATCTAATTATTTTTAAAAAAAAAATTAGACTTGGGAGACATGTCATCTTGAAATTATGAGAATTTTGATGTCGGTAATTCTGCTTTTGATCCTCCTTATGCATATTGCGGAGGGAATCACATGTGGAAAGATTGTCAAAATATTCCCGAGAGCGAGTTATGTGCACCAACTCAATCTTATATATGGAACGTGTGTGATATATGTGGTGGTCAAGATGCTCACTTTCATTGTTGTGCTTATATTTCTTATCCTCCCATAATCTCTTGCTATAGTGGTTCTACTTTTTCTGGTGAAGTAAATAGGAACAAAGAACTCAGGGAAGCTGACATGAAGAAGATCAAAGATATGTTAAAGGGCCTCATGGAACGTAATTATGAGAAACAACTGCAGATACAAAGTATAGGGGATACTATCCAAAGGCAAAAGGCAACTATTACTAACCTGGAGGCATAAGTGAGTAAATTAGTTGAATAATTTAATGCTCAACCCGCTAATATTGTGGATAGTAGCCAAAAGGAGCATGTATTAGATGCAGAAATCGAGGTGCTAACAGAGGAGGTCAGAGTAGAACACCAACAATCAATCGAACTAGATTTTGAGGATGTCGATGTTGTAGAAGAAATACTAGAGTCAACCAAGGACATTGATGATACATATTTAGCTGACTCTAGTGTCATGTGTGTTGAGAATGTTGACAGTCCCAATGTTCATGTAGTTGAGCGCATTGGTCCATACTCCAAGTATTTTTCCACATTGTGTATGGATGATGATATAGAAATAGAGTCATCCGAGCCACTTGAGGAGTCAAGGAATGAGGAACAAGGTGCCTACATTCTGGAATTCTTCTTGCCAGAAAGTCAGAATTACACACCTCATCTAAAGGCCAAGAAGTGCAGAATACTACATTGTTTTCTTGGGCCAGTTAGATTCGTTCCACCACCCCAGGAGCATAATCATAAGCTTGAATTAAAACTTGGGGTTCAATTCATAAGCTCGAGGTGGAGGCAAAAAGCGGTTCATGTCGTGTCGCGGCGTTAAATCAAGCACTTGTTGGGAGGCAACCCAACTTTACTTTGTTTTTAATTATTTATTTTTTATTATTGTATTATTCTTGTAGTGTCCATTTTTGGTTTTTTTTTTTGGAGCATGGAAAGCAAATACAACAGCAAACCAGATGGTTGGAAGTAAATGTGAGGTACCCGCACGAAGGATCAGGCCTGGAGAAGTCTGAGTACCCCATGCGCTGCTAGTTCTTCGACCTTTAGCCTACCAGGGAGTTTCTTTTACCTTCTTATATTTATGGGTGTGCATTGGGGACAATGCACAATTTTAAGTGTGGGGTGAGGAAATTGTCTGGGTGACTTTCTATGTTATTTTAGTTGTATTAGTTTAATGGAATAAAAAAAAATTTCTTTTCGAAAAATAGAAAAGAGTGGAATTTTCCCGATGATGGATCTTCTAGACAACTTTCCTGAGGGATTTAAGTCTAAAGAAAAAAAAATTTCTTTGTAGGTAGTGTAGTAATAATCCCCCGTAGTTTTTCTTTGTGACTCGGTTCTTTTTCATGGGATGTAGTTTGAACCGGGTCATAGTTTTTTTATTTTTAGAGTAGAATAGGATTTAGGGAATAAAAGAAGGAAGATGAAATTTCTAGGTGCTTTTTGTCTTGTTTGATAGTAGCATATTTATGCTCTAGCATGTGTATTACCTTCACTATAGTTTGAATGTTTATGATGCCTTATTAAGTCAGATAGCATGTCTATTGACGCCTATGTCTCATATTCTTAACTTATGTTCACTTTGTGCTTAATGCTTAATATTTTGTGGCTCTGTGAATACTTACAATTAGTTGGGAGTCGGAATGAGACCGTCCCTTAGTGAGTCATGTGCCATGTGTGGTGAGGTTTTTGTGTAGTCTATGTATTGTACATGTGTCTAGAACTTGCCCGGTGTTTATACCTAATTTGTCTCTCATATTTTTAAAATACATATATAAACTTCCAAAATAGCATGTTTGCATCATTATTCAGTTTAAAACCCTATACAAGCATTTTCTATAATTTTTCATAATTTTTAAAGCTCTAAATTAATTTCTTTTTACATTTTTATTATATAAATATCTAGTAATTATCCTTTAAATTATTTTGTGATGACTTAATCAACCAAACTTATTATTTACACCCACATGTATGTTTTATAATATTTTACTTCATTTTATATAATTACATTTGTATTTTTATGTTATTTACATATCTTTTGCAATAATAGCCTACACTTTGCAGCCAATTCTATTTATTATTGAAATACGTGAAAATATAACGCATTGAAAATTTGAAACTGCAAATAGGAAAAAATCTGATTTTTTTTCTCTCAACCCTAACCCTAATAAGCAAAAAACGCTCGAAGCTTTTTGATCACTGCCATGTTGTCGCCGGCAGGCGACCAGCCACCTCCAACGGATGGTCAGCCCTCCCAAGCACCTCCCGTCATCCATAACAACACTACATCAACACCCAAGCCACTAGATTACTCGAAAATTCTGAAACCAAACACGATCAATGCAACAGTTCAAGCGAAACAGTGCACTGTCGAGCCAATTCCCTTACGTCGAGCAGTGTTGTTACAAGGGCAGCCTATGGTGAAGTTTACAGAATCAGAAGTTGACAGAATGAACGTGATCGAATGTTTACAATATGCCGTAGTTTGCAAATTCTCATATGGATGGCCTGAGCTTAATGAATTACGTCGAATCATCCCTATACAATATGGAATTAAAGGTGAATGTTCGATTGGATATTTAAGGGATAGACATGTATTGATACTCTTAACATTATGGCAAGATTATATAGAGTTTACGTCGAAAAGCGTTTATTACGTAAAAGATAAGCATGGGCATGAATTCCAGTTGAGAACCCTTGTGTACGATTCGAAATTTAAGGTGGAGGAGGAAACACCAAAGGTTATGGCCTGGATTTCTTTCCCTAATCTGTTGCCGACCTTTTTCGTCAAGGAATGTTTGTTTTCATTAGCTTCAGCAATGGGTAAACCACTCCACCTTGATATGGCTACTGTGAACAAGAAGATCATGCTCAACTATGCCTTATAGAAAGACTAAACGGGCGCTGCAAATATAATCTGGGGTATTACACC
>ML368664.1:4055-59905 GCA_005239525.1 Nicotiana knightiana | reverse complement strand
AGGAAGTTTTTCAAGTGTTGTTGGGGGTCTTCAATGTATGACCCTGAGAATAGCCCTTTGTTCTGTAATAAGTGCATCATATTATTTGTTATCTAGAAGGACTCGGCCTGAATCTGAGGAACTAGTATCGTTGTGGCCAAATTCTTAGCTGTGGGTTGTGCCCAGGCATATAAGGGAGCCTCTGCCCCTATGTGAGCGACTGGGTCTACCACATAATCTCCATTATTGTTCCGGTTGTGTGGATCTTCCATGTCGGTTTCAATTTGTTCAATTTGTGGTTGATATTTGCTTTTCCGATTGGTCCGGTTTATGGCTTTGAAAACTTTCTCGGGGTCTGATAAGGCTTCAACTACTTCACCAGTCCTCGATGAGTTTCTAGGCATGCACCTGCAACACGTTAGCAAACGTTAAACTTTCAATGTAAAGACGAAAATTTAAAGAAAATTGACTATATTTCAGAATTTTGTATTTCTTCCAACTCAATTGATAATACCGTTAATTCCCCGGCAACGGCGCCAAAATTTGATCACGCTCAACTATGTCTAATAAAAGACTAAACGGGCGTTGCAAATATAATCCGGGGTATTATGCCCAGAGTCGATCCCACAGGGAATTTACGTATCAATCAAGTCTTTAGAATACGCAACTTTTACTCAATCAATTCTCTCAAGACTTTTTAATATAAATTGGTGATGTTTTACTAATTCTACTGACAATAATAATAACTAACAATTACTAACAATGTGTTGTAAACAATTATGATAAAGGTCTAAGGTTATGGTTTCCCCCGTCGGTGAACTTCCTTCTCGGATACTTCTTATAGCTTGATTAGTTGTCTCTATCAATCATGAACACTCTATCTACCATAAATCTCTCTCAAGTAATTATGATAATTTACTAGACGCACTCTCTCAAGTTACGCTAGCTAGATTGCATTACAGTTCACTTAGATTGCACCCGAAGTATCGTTATCTCTAATCCAACCTCTAAACCCTCGGTTATGACTTTCGTCTATACTCCGGGAGTGATGTTGTTCAAACAACTACCTAAATATGCACTCTCTCTCAAGTAGATACATAATAAATAGGAACAACTAATTGAGGGCCCTTCAATCAACTACAACAAGAACGTAGTTGAACAAATAGAGATAATCAATCAATCAAAACTATATTAATATCACAATAAGTTTATCCCCCAATGGGTTCTACCAAACCCTAGATTAAGAAACTTAGCTACTCATATTCATAAGAATCAATTCTAAATTAATTTGCATAATTGAACTACAAAATAATGAATAAAAGCTATAAAAATCAATGTTTGCTTCACTGAGTAGTAATCCACAGGTTTTTCTTCACTTCAATGGCTTCCTTCTCTCCGAATCCCCCTCCAAGTTGTGTTTTTGGGGTCTATTTATATGTTTAGGACAAACCCTAAACATGTAGGAGACTTCTATTCCAACCGGGAAACACTTAAACTCTTCAAAACTCTGAATTGACTGAACTCCGGGACCCAGGCGTTTGGGTTCAAACGCCCCCTTAAAGCTAGGGAAGGTTTGGCGTTAGGGCCCAAACGCCCCCTAACACCAGGGTCAGCCTGGCTTTAGGGGCCAAACGCCCCACTAACGCCAGTGACAACTTGTTTTTAGGGGCCAAACGCCCGGCTAACGCCCGAGTGTTTCCTTTTCGACTCTTAATCGTATTTTTGATGTATTTGCATCCATTTAGCTCGATTTCCATCTCCAATGCACCTACACATGAAATAAACTCCATTATGCACATACAAAGTGTATCTTTTTTATCATTAACGCACATAAAATGTAAGGCAAATAACATGTTAAACCATGAATTCTAGCCACGCATCACTACGCCGTGCGAAGTCGCTCCTGAATCAACTTCGCTTTACTCAATGCATCCTGAACCAAGTCTGTGCCCAATAGCCTAGCCTCGCCCGGCTCAAACCAACCAACCGGAGACCTGCACCTCCTACCATATAAAGCCTGATACGGAGCCATATGGATACTCGACTGATAGCTGTTATTATATGCAAACTCCACTAGTGGCAGAAACTGGTCCCATGAACCACCAAAGTCAATCACACAAGCATGCAACATATCCTCCAAAATCTGAATGGTATGCTCCGACTGTCCGTCGGTCTGAGGATGAAACACTGTGCTCAACTTGACCTGATTACCCAACTCTCTCTACACGACTCTCCAAAATTGGGATGTGAACTGAGTGCCTCTGTCGGAAATGATAGAAATTGGAATCCCATGCAATCGGACAATCCCCCTGATATAAATCTCGGCTAACCTCTCCGAAGAATAAGTAGTACCAACAGGAATGAAGTGCGCGGACTTGGTCAGCCGATCCACAATAACCCATATAGCATCAAACCTCCTCGAAGTCCGTGGGATTCCAACTACGAAGTTCATGGTGATCCGCTCCCACTTCCACTTCCACTCCGGAATATCAAACCTCTGAAGCAATCCACCTGGTCTCTGGTGCTCATACTTGACCTGCTGACAGTTGAGGCACCGAGCCACAAACTCCACCATATCCTTCTTCATCCTCCTCCACCAATAATGCATCCTCAAATGCTGATACATCTTCGTGGCACCCGGATGGATGGAATACCGCGAACTATGAGCCTCTGCTAGAATCAAATCTCGAAGCCCATCTACATTGGGCACGCAAATCTGGCCCTGCATCCTCATGACCCCATCATCACCAATAATAACATCCCCGGCATCACCGCGACGGACTCTGTGCTGAAGAACAAGTAAATGTGGATCATCATACTGGCGTGCTCTAATATGATCGTAAAGAGAAGACTTGGAGGCTACACAAGCCAACACCCGCGGGGACTCTGATAGATCCAATCTCACCAACTGGCCTGCTATGTCCTGAACATCAAGGGCTAATGGCCGCTCTACTACTGGAAGGTACGCTAGACTCCCCAAACTCTCTGCTCTGCGACTCAAGGCATCGGCCACTACATTGGCCTTCCCCGGATGATATAAGATAGTGAGGTCATAATCCTTGAGGAGCTCTAACCATCTCCTCTGACGCAAATTCAAGTCCTTCTGCCTCAGCAGATACTGCAAACTACGATGATCAGTGAAAATCTCACACTGCACTCCATACAAATAATGCCGCCAAATCTTCAAGGCATGAACAATGGCAGCTAACTCAAGATCGTGCACTGGATAATTCTTCTCGTGCACCTTCAACTGTCTGGACGCGTAGGCAATCACCATACCGTCTTGCATCAATACCGCTCCCAACCCAACTCTAGAAGCATCATAATAGACTGTGTAAGAACCCGATCCATCAGGCAAAACTAGTACCGGAGCTGTAGCCAATGCTGACTTGAGCTTCTGAAAGCTCTCCTCACACTCATCAGACCATCTGAATGGAGCACCCTTCTAGGTCAATCTGGTCAAAAGCGAAGCAATAGAAGAGAATCCCTCCACAAAGCGACGGTAATTTCCCGCCAAACCAAGGAAACTCCTAATCTTTGTAGCTGAGGATGGTCTGGGGCAACTCTGCACCAACTCTATCTTCTTTGGATCAACCTGAATCCCCTCACTAGACACCACGTGCCCCAAGAAAGCTACTGAACCAAGCCAAAACTCACACTTGGAGAATTTTGCATAAAGCTTCTCCTCCTTCAACCTCTGTAACACAACTCTCAAATGCTGAGCATGCTCTTCCTGGCTACGAGAATAAACCAGGATGTCATCAATGAACACAATGACGATGGAATCAAGATAAGGCTGAAACACGCTGTTCATCAATTGCATGAACGCAGCTGGGGCATTGGTCAACCTAAACGACATAACCAAGAACTCATAATGACCATATCTGGTCCTGAAAGCAGTCTTCGGAATGTCAGAATCCCGAATCCTCAACTGATGATACCCAGATCTCAAATCAATTTTGGCTCCCTGAAGCTGGTCAAACAAATCATCAATGCGGGGCAAGGGATACCGGTTCTTCACCGTAACCCTGTTCAACTGCCGATAATTAATACAGATACGCATGGACCTATCCTTCTTCTTCACGAACAACATCGGTGCACCCTAAGGTGACACACTAGGCCGAATGAACCCCTTATCCAGGAGTTCCTTGTTACATCCCACATTTCGTATGTTAAAGTTTCGTCTTTAGTTAATTGACATGGACTCGGGGATGAGATCATCTTGATGTTAACATATTTGTGCTATTTATAACAAGCGATAAATAAGTGTCATGAAGAATTAAGGATACACGAATTAAAGAAAATGAGTTTCGTTGAAAGTGGTCAATTTAGGATAAAATACGGGTCGAGCGATAATACCCGATAATTATGAACTAGTACCATACAAGGTACCATATAACCATGATAATATGATGTATAAAATATATTAAAAATAAAGTAAAAATTTAAGTAATTTGAGATAATTCTTAATTATGTAGGTAATTGGTTAATTATTAGTTAATGGGAGATTGACAAAGTTAATCAAATAATTTGTGGATAAGTAATTCAAATATTTGGATGAGAATGCAATCAACCAACGTGGCAGCAAGTCCTTGAAATAATTGTGACTATTTGCTCTTGATGGTTAGGTGGCATGTTAGGGCAATTTTGTATTAATTAAACCCCAAAAGTGGGGACCACAAATCCTAAAGGTAAGGGATTTCATATAGCTTATAAATAAGTTACCTACTGTAAAAGACTCAACAAGATTTCATATGACTCTATTTATAGAGTGAGATAGATTGATGTGACTCTACTTCAACAAATATTTCATACAAAATTAATTTGCGTAATAGCAACGGGATTTTGCGGATCTAAAGGAGTACGGTGCAATCTTCTCCAAGAATATTATACGAAGTTTTTTCATACTCCAAGTATGTTAAGGTTATCCCTTCTTTCTTTTTTTGGCATGATCCATACGATACAAACGAAACGAGCAAATGCACAACTTCCATAAATTATTCTATTCGTAGAAATGTTAGAGATGTGTATATTGTTATTCTCTCATGTGTCATATTATTCTATTATCTGTTCATAGGTTTCAAAAATACATAAGTTGCTTGACTTTCAAGTTGCAACTAGAAATTGTTTTGCACGACCACATATGTTTATGTGTAGAACTAGTGTAATTAGAACACCTCTAAATCACAAAAAAAATTTGTGTGTAGAATTACAGAAATTAGAACACCTCTTAATCACATAAAAATTTCTTTCTCCAATATTCTATTATGGATAACCAGCCTTTTATCTGTCTTTTTCATTTCTATTTTTGAGATTTCATCACCAAGTTTAAGACTAGCTCTTTGACTTTGTTTTTTATCTTAAGGAAGATTCTAACCAAAAGTTAGATGTACAAGTGAAATGTCCTTTTCAGATTTTGTTACTGTTGAAAAATGTACATAGGTATTCAGTTTGGCTGAGATATTCTTTTCATGACATTAATCAAAGGGATGATGGCCTTATGACATTGCAAGAGATTTTATTAACGTACTTTTCATGCATTGCATTCATGTGCTTTGACCCATGACCAGATGGCGTTATATACGCGTATATATGTAAATATATGTATATGGGATATGAGAAAAGGTTACGGCGTTATATACGCACCACCACCTGATGAGTTGGTATATGATGATGATGTTCCCCACAGTGGATGAAATATGGTTCAAACAACGTTATATACACGTATATATGTATGTATACTCAAACGGCGTTATATATGCGTATATATGTATGTATATATATATGTATATGGGATATGGGAAAGGTTATGTCGTTATATACGCACCACCACCTGATCAGCTGGTATACGATGATGATTTTGCCTACAGTGGCCAATATGATATGATGGGATGCCCTCAGAGGCTGATGATGTTATGAAACATGTACCTATGCACGACATGACATTCATATGCATATACATGACGTTAAAAGTAATTTATGATTTACAAAGCTATTCAGGCTTACAGGTTGAGTATATGTGTCTTTAATTAATGTTGACTTACTATTACATTTCAGTTCTGCCTTACATACTCAGTACATTATTCGTACTGACGTCATTTTTTGGGGACGCTGCATTCATGCCTGCAGGTATAGATATTCAGTTTGACGAGCCCTCATATAGATGAGATTGGCATTCAGCAAAGGATCGGTAAGACTCCACCTCATTCGGAGTGCAACCAAGTCTATGAGTCATTGTGTTGGAGTTTTACTACAGACTTATGGGTAGGCCGGTACCCTATCCCGTTTGTGGTTAAATATTAGAGGCTTTGTAGACAGATGTTCAGTTTGTACAGTATGTCAAAGGTCTTAACGACCCATATGTATTCATGTTTTATGAACAATAGTTTATTGATACAAGTGTTGCCCACTTACAAGTTGTACATTAGGAGTTGTGGCCATGTTGTCCCATGATAGTCTCAACGAAAATAAATGAGTTATAGATTGGTTCGCTCGGGCCTATGCGGCACCGGGTGCCAGCCACGCCTCCCCAAGTTCGGGGCGTGACAAAAGTGGTATCAGAGCAGTTCTGTCCCAGGGAGTCTACAAGACGTGTCTAGTTGAGTCTTGTTTATAGGTGTGTCGTGCACCACATTTATAAGAATGAGGCTACAGGGCATTTAAGACATTCACTCTTTCTTCTTACTCTAGATCGTGTGGTAGAGATCACTTATAAGAATTCAAGTCCCTCACTTCTATTTTTATTCCTAATAAGACAATGCCTACGTTTAGAAAGATGATCGATAAGAGATATAGTTGTGGAAGTGTTGAATTAGAGGAACTCGACTTTGTATCATGCTTATGAAACTAAATGTGAGATCTTCAGCAGATCATGTGCATACTGGAAGGTGTAAGCCTCTTGATAAGAAGCCTTAAGGAAAGAATGCCTATCCACCTTTATGATGACAGAAAATGAGAGATTAAAAAGAAAAATACAAGTTTCAACAAGCAATAGAAGCAAGATAAAGAAGGGTATGAGGCGCCCAATCAACAAAGGTTAACAGTGTTTATAATTCAGGCAGAGGAACGTAAGCTTTTTGAGTTATATTCAATAGTAACAGAGGTATATACAGTTGGTCGCACCCATTCCAGATATTCCCTATGGGGGTTATCAGAAGTAGTATAAGAAGATATGATAGGTGAATTGTTTGCGTCAGTTGACATTTTCGAAGGGTATTACAAATATGCCAATAGATCTTCTTGTGAGACACCCAGATGGTGCACTCTAGAATATTACGATTATATGTGAATACTAGTATTCAGAAGATAGGCACTGAAAGCCTGGATGGGATAAATATTACCTTAAGTGTGGCTCTCATCCCTAGTAGAGCGAGGATGTTAAGCAACCCAAAGAGTCGATGAATGAAGCAAGGAGAGTTAAAATAGAAAGAATGACGTGTTGAAGTTTTCACAAGAAAGGGGATATGCAGAAATATTAGCAGAGTAATGAGAAGAGAGATAAGGAAGCATTATGAATAAGGTATGATACATGGATGAAAAGGAGAAGAAGAAGAAGAAATGACAGTATTACACAGTCTAGTCAAGTGAATGAAGAGATGAGAGGTGACAAGCCTTAAGACAACAAAAGAGTATAAGCCATAAGGTTATATCCTCATTTCGAGAAATAAGTTCATAACTCCAATATGACTACCAGAGGGGAGAGTTAATCCCTAGAGTAACAAAAATCAGTATGGACTGGAAAACAAGATAAACTAAAAATGAATTAGGGACTGAGTGATTTGGTAGTAGTCAGCATCATGAGAATTTCAGATCACATTCCGGCAATAATAGGACGGACCACAGAAGAAGATTCACGATGAATTCAGAGAATAGTCATTCAGGGAGACGCTTCCCTATAGCAAGCAATGCGAGCAAAGTTAAGCTTAAGAGATTGTATGCGCCATTTATGCTAAGTGTCACCCTCACGAGTAAGGGAATTTGTCATCCTTGGTACAGAAGAATTGCTGCAAGGCAAGTAAGGATCATTGATGTTGAGAAACGACGCCAAAGATGAAGAGGTAAAATATATATAGGTAGATCCCCGTGGCTTCAGTTTTTAGTACATCCCTAAAGGGGGGAGTATGGAGTAAAATGGTATTAAGCCAGAATTAAGTGGTTCTAGTGACTATGGAATGATAAAGGGAGAATGTGATAAATGAAAGGGGAATGAGATGGCACTTATCCAAATCTTACAGATACGCTACAATTCAAGAATATTGTGCAAGCATGACGTCAAGGAGAGGAAGTAAAGGTTCTTGCCCGAGCTGTTATTAATAAATAAGGAGCCAGTGCGAGACGTAAGATAAGACAAAGGAAATAACTCAAGAAAGATTACAAAGAATATTGATATAAGAATGGGTCAATGAGTAGTTAGTAATTGGTTAGGAAGATCCCGGTTATGGCTAAGCAGAAGGTTACAGATGAGTCACAGATCATGTGAGATAAACATAGTAGAACCCAACATGGAGAGTTCAACCTCGAAGAATATCATTATAATACTTGAGATATATTCAAACAAGAGTCGGGGTAGTTAAAGATACGTATGAATGTTATGGGGATAAAAGAAAGTTCCACTGGGAAGGCAGTCAAAATATCAGTTCAAAAGAAACCATACAAGCACAAGGGCATGGAAGTAAGCAACTATGGATGATTATAGGCAAGTAAAGACATCAAAAAGGTCCGTAATAAGCTCACAACTTTACGGGAGTCAAGGGTTCTCCCTAAGTACTACAACGAAAGTCTAGATGAGGAGATAAGAAAGAAGGCTTCAACCTAAGCACAACGACCTAAAGAGGAAATGGTCGTATAACAACAATCTCGCAACAACATTGTAAGCATTCCAAAGGAAAGTGGCACCTACCGTGGCTAATGAACGGGAAGTAAGAATTAAAACTAATATTCGAGATCATATGAGTTGTATGAAAACTCTGGCAAGTGTGGGCACTAAGATAAGCTAAGTATGGACACTACACAGGGGGCAGAAAGACCAGGAAAAGTAATAGCATATGTTGAAAGAAATCTAAGATGAAACGAAAGAAATTATCCAATCAATGATCCAGAGACCTGATTGTATAGGCACCAGAGTTGCAAATATTATAATAGAGCTTCAAATGGTGGATGTGATTTATACTTATGTGGGATGGAGGTTATGGAAGAAAGATAGAAGAAGGTAAGGTGACGAAAATGGATGTCCTCGGGATTAAGCCCGTGAAAACAAAGGAGCTGATGGTTCCTCTAAGTTATAGAAAGCGCAGTATAGCCTGAATAAACTCAAAAGAGTCTAAGACTAGTAACATTTAGAAGATATGGAATGTTTCCCTAGTAGTAGAATAAGGGTGATTGTGATAGATAAAGGATGAATTTTGGGCTTTCGATTGAGTAATGACTCGAAGAGGATTTATTGAATCGTAAGGGACTAAAATACCCATATAGGGTAAGTCACATTGGGATGCCATAAAGTACGGTTATGGAATTATAGTATCACCCTTAGGTGGATCAATCTAATTACTCCAGATGCCCCCGATGAGACGCAAGCCCTAGCGGCGATGTTACATAAGAGATCAAGATATCAGTAGTAAATGATGGATCAACATTTAGGTGAATCAACAATAAATGGATAAAAGTTCATAAATATGAGATAAGATTATACCATAAGTCTTAAGGATAAGCAACAAGAGTAACCTGGAGTTGGTGGCATACCTCAGTAATGATAAATCGAAGTAAGAAGTACGGTATAGTATGACCTACATATATGCAGTAAAGTCATACAAATGGATAACAAAGTCTATGAAATAAGATATAGCCATATTCGCAAGTTCTACAAAGTACCGAGCGAAGATCTTCAGTAAACCTATAGATGCCTAGAGAAGCATCCTATTAAGCCTTGTATATGTTTAGAAAGTAAGGCCTAGAGATTAGCTAAAAGCTGAAGGAAAGAGGAGAGAAGGGTCGCATAGGCACACTTACAAGATCAGTATCGTAGAGGCTGCAAGATAGAAGGTAGCAACGATTACGAAATTACAAAGAATTCGATCACAAGTCATACGATACAAACGAAACGAGCAAATGCACAACTTCCATAAATTATTCTATTCGTAGAAATGTTAGAGATGTGTATATTCTTATTCTCTCATGTGTAATATTATTCTATTATCTGTTCATAGGTTTCAAAAATACGTAAGTTTCTTGACTTTCAAGTTGCAACTAGAAATTGTTTTGCACGACCACACATGTTTATGTGTAGAACTAGTGTAATTAGAACACCTCTAAATCACACAAAAATTTTGTGTGTAGAATTACAGAAATTAGAACACCTCTTAATCACATAAAAATTTCTTTCTCCGATATTCTATTATGGATAACCAGCCTTTTATCTGTCTTTTTCATTTCTATTTTTGAGATTTCATCACCAAGTTTAAGACTAGCTCTTTGACTTTTTTTTTTTTATCTTAAGGAAGATTCTAACCAAAAGTTAGATGTACAAGTGAAATGTCCTTTTCAGATTTTGTTACTGTTGAAAAATGTACATAGGTATTCAGTTTGGCTGAGATATTCTTTTCATGGCATTAATCAAAGACATGATGGCCTTATGACATTGCAAGAGATTTTATTAACGTACTTTTCATACATTGCATTCATGTGCATTGACCCATGACCATATGGCGTTATATACGCGTATATATGTAAATATATATATATGGGATATGGGAAAAGGTTATGGCGTTATATACGCACCACCACCTGATCAGTTGGTATATGATGATGATGTTCCCCACAGTGGATGAAATATGGTTCAAACGGTGTTATATACGCGTATATATATATATGTATACTCAAACGGCGTTATATACGCGTATATATGTATGTATATATATGTATATGGGATATGGGAAAGGTTATGGCATTATATACGCACCACCACCTGATCAGCTGGTATACGGTGATGATTTTGCCTACAGTGGCCAATATGATATGATGGGATGCCCTCAGAGGCTGATGATGTTATGAAACATGTACCTATGCACGACATGACATTCATATGCATATGCATGACGTTAAAAGTAATTTATGATTTACAAAGCTATTCAGGCTTACAGGTTGAGTACATGTGTCTTTAATTAATGTTGACTTATTATTACATTTCAGTTCTGCCTTACATACTCAGTACATTATCCGTACTGACGTTGTTTTGTTGGGGACGCTGAATTCATGCCTGCAGGTATAGATATTCAGTTTGATGATCCCTCATAGTAGATGAGATTGGCGTTCAGCAAAGGATCGATAAGACTCCACCTTATGGGTAGGCCGGTACCCTGTCCCGTTTGTGGTTAAATATTAGAGGCTTTGTAGACAGATGTTCAGTTTGTACAGTATGTCAGAGACCTTAACGGCCCATATGTATTCATGTTTTATGAACAATAGTTTATTGATACAAGTGTTGCCCACTTACAAGTTGTACATTACGAGTTGTGGCCATGTTGGACCATGATAGTATCAAAGAAAATAAATGAGTTACAGAGTGGTTCGCTCAGGCCAATGCGGCACCGGGTGCCAGCCACGCCTCCCCAGATTCGGGGCGTGACATTCCTGAAGCTGCTCCTTCAATTCCTTTAGCTCCGCTGGTGCCATACGATAAGGTGGAATAGAAATAAGCTGAGTGCCTGACACCAAGTCAATACCAAAATCAATATCCCTGTCAGGTGGAAGCCTGGCAGGTCTGCAGGAAACACATCCGGAAAGTCACGAACCACCGAAACTGAATCAATAGCGGGAGTTTCACCACTGACATCCCTTACGAAGGACAAATACGAGAAACACCCTTTCTCAACCATGCGCTGAGCCTTCAGGTAGGAAATCACCCTGCTAGGCATATACTCGGAAGAACCTCTCCACTCAACCCTCGGACACCCCGGCATAGCTAAGGTCAAGGTCTTAGCGTGACAATCAAGAACAACATGGCACAGAGATAACCAATCCATTCCCAATATCACGTCAAAATCAACCATGCTGAGAAATAGTAGGTCCACTCAGGTCTCCAGACCCCCAATATATATCATGCACGACTGATACACACGGTCCGTAACAACAATATCGCCCACCAGAGTCGACACATGAACAGAGTTGACTAGAGACTCACGGGGCATATCCAGAAAATCGGCAAAATATGAAGAAACATAGGAATATGTAGAACCAGGGTCAAATAAAGCCAAGGCATCATGGAAACAGACTGAGACAATACCTGCGTTCACGGCATCTGAGGCCATAGCATCTGGCCTGACTGGAAATGCATACATGCGAGACTGACCTCCCCTGCTCGACCTCCCCCTCTAGGGCGGCCTCTGGCTGACTGACTACCACCCCTGGCTTCCTGCGCGGGTGGTGAAGTGACAGGAGATGAAGTCGAGGGCTGGCCCCTCTTTTGAGAAGCTCCACCGTTACGGCGGGGACACTGCCTCCACACGTGCCCGAACTCTCCACACTCAAAGCAACTCCCTGGAGTTGGAGGCGAGGACTGAATGAAACCCCTAGCACCCGTACAACCACTGGAAGACTCATGCATAGAAGAACCCTGAACAGGGGGTGCTCGAGCTGCACTCTGAGCTGGGAGGGCACCAAATGAAGTGCGGCCTGACTGAGAACCACGGGGAGCCTGCCCCGAAAATGCACCACTATATGCTGGGCGGCCTGACTGAGGAGGCCTGACTGAACGACCCCTACCCTGCTGAAACTGTCCCCTGAAGGGAGCACCACTGGAACTGCCCGAACCACGAGGCCTCTTGGCCTCCCTCTCCTCCCGCTCCTGGCGGTGAACAGACTCAATATCTCGAGCTATGTCAACAACCTGCTCGAATGAAGCACCCGATACTCTCTCCCGAGTCATAAGTAACCGAAGCTGATAAGAAAGACCATCTACAAACTTCCTCACCCTCTCCCTATCAGTAGGGACTATCTCAGAAGCATGCCTAGCCAACTCGGAGAACCTCATCTCGTACTGGGTAACTGATAACTCTGCCTGGCGCAGCTGCTCAAACTGCCTGCGCTGCTCCTCTCTGTGGGACTGAGGAACATACTTCTCCAAAAAGATCGTGGAGAACTGCTGCTAGTGAGAGGTGCTGAACCAACCGACCTACACCTCTCGAATGACTCCCACCAAGTAAAAGCAGCACCCGCAAATTGAAATGTAACAAATGAGACCCCACTGGTCTCCAAAATACCCGCGGTACGCAGTATCTTCTGTCACCTATCTAGAAACCCCTGGGCATCCTCGCCCTCTGTACCACTGAAAGTAGGAGGCTGAAGTCTGCTAAATCTCTCCAACCTGCACTGCTCGTCCTCAGGCATAGCAGGGACCACATAATCCTGGACCAGAGCAACTGGCTGAGCTGGGGCTGCTCCCGGTGCCTGAATACCCTGTGTAGCCTGCTCAGGTGCCCAGGCAGTTGGAGTCTGGTTGCCTCCCCCGGCCTGAGATGTGGTGGCAGAAGAAGACATGGCGACCGCCTGAGCCAAACTAGTGCATACTATTAATATCTGAGACAGGGTCTCCTGAAGACCCGGAATAACCATAGGCACTGCTGGTGCCTGAGCCTATCCCGCTGGGATACCATCGGCGGGAACCTGATCATAATCGATAAGGGGATCTTGTGGTACTGCCCCGGCTGCTGCGCGGGCTCCCCTACCTCGACCGCGGCCTCGACCTCTCACTGGTCTAGCAGGTGACTGGTAACTCTGATCGGTATGGCGTGTCCTCACCATCTGTGAGAGAATGAAACAACGTAAGTTCATATTTCACGAATCAATAGATCAGCACAAAAGAGTTCAAGAAAGATAGAAATGTTTCCTAAAAGTTCGGCAACCTCTCGAAGATAAATACAGACTTCTCCGTACCGATCTGCAAGACTCTACTAAACCTGCTCATGATCGTTGAGTCCTATGTAACCTAGGCTCTGATACCAAATTGTTACGACCCCAAATCCTAAACCGGCCATGATGGCGCTTTTCGTGGAACTAGGCTAGCCAACTACCACATGTTCACAATTTCTTTCAAAATCCCAATCAAAATCCAAGCATTTCATAAATATACAGAGTTTTCTAAATAAAGTAGGCCAATAAAGAGTGCCACCAACCCCAAAACCCGGAGCCAACAAGTCATGAGAATCTAGAAGAATAAGACAAAACATACTATTATAATACAAAACCTCCGAATGAAATCTAGATACAACAAGAAGGGAAAAACAGAGATGATGCGGACGCTGAACAACTACCTCTATATCCCGCAATCCGGCTCCGCGCGGAATAAATGGCTAATGCTCGATATCTGCACCTGAATCTGCACACAGGGGTGTAGGGAGTAATGTGAGTACGCCAACTCCGTAGTAATGAAAATAAATCAAGTCTAAGCGGCAAGGAAACACATAAAATCAATGCCATCAAATCACAATAGACACATCCTTACTTTCCAATAGTATAACATAGATATATGAAATCATCATGCCTTAAAACCAACTTCAGAAAAATCCTTTGAAAAATGTGTTTTCCAACAATTTCCGAAATAAAAATAACCGAAGGATTTTGTATGAAAATGAAATGAATCATATAGAGACCCCACGGGTAAAACATATTTCATAAGCTCAGAGTGAAAGTAGTAAAATCATAAGTAGCCCCTCGAGCAAAACATGTATCATAATCACCCCCTCGGGCATGCCTCACAGTCACTCATAATCAGCCCCTCGAGCATACCTCACCATCACTCGTAATCAGTCCCTCATCACCTCACAGTCACTCATCACCTCACAGTCACTCATGCCTCCCAATCACTCATCACTCGAAACTTGGCACTCGGCACTCTGTGCGCTCACTAGGGGTGTGTATAGATTCTGTAGGGGCTCCTTCAGCCCAAGCGCTAATATCACTCAGCACCTCACAATCAGGCCCTCGGCCTCACTCAGCAGGACCACTCAAAAGGCCCCTCACGCGAATCAGTAAAACAGGGTACTCGACCCAAAATATCATTTTAAATCTTAAAGTAGTGTAAATCATGCTGAGTTTCAAAAATAGTAAGCACAATGCGGCTGAGTGAAAATATCAATACATAGTGAGGTAAAACAGCAGTAAAAAGACCCCAAGGGGTCTAAACAAATCGGCACGAGGCTCCAAACACGGCTTATAGCCCAAATATTTCAACAATCTTTAGAATATGATTTAACATAAGGTTTTGAGTAAAATATGCAACTCATTAGTTGCCATGGAGAGGACCTATTCCAATCCGAAAATCAGTACGCGCCACATACTCGTCATCCGACATGTGCGCCATTCTAAAATCAGTGAGAAAATATGTAGTTCGGGGTTCCATACCCTCAGGACAAGATTTATAACCATTACTTACCTCTACCGGGCCACAACACTAGTCCGCAATGCTCTTGCCCCTCAAATTGGCTCCCTATTGCTCCGAATCTAGCGAAAACCAGTTTAACATCAGCAATATATATCAAAGGAACTCAACCCAATCGAAAACTATCAAATTATACAAGAATCTCGAAATTTGGCCACACCCGAGCCCTGGTCCCATGTCTTAGAATTTGATAAAATTTGCATCATTAGAATCCTCGTCCTTCCACGATTCTATACATACCAAGAACACTAAAATCGGACCACAATTGCCCACTCAAATCCTCAAAAGAAAAATCAATTTCCCATGCACCCTTTTTCCCCAATTTGGGTTTAATTCCAGCAGATTCTATGGCTTAATTACTTAGAAATAAACATATAAACGATTTATGAAGTTAAAAACCTTACCTACAAGTGATTTCCTTCAATTCCCTCTTCAATCCTCTAAAAAAGTGCTCCCAACTCGTCAACAATGGAGGAAGTATGAGCTATTCTCGCACAAATGTCCTTTTAAAACATTCTGCCCAGCCGTTAAATTTTCTTCACTGCAATCGCGAACCTTGGCACGCGATCATGATGGATAGACCAACCAACCAATGCGATCGCAGACCAATACACACGATCGCACAGAACAATTCTCCACCCCACACACGCGCCTCAAAATACTCTACGCGAATGCACTGCCTATCCTGACCAACCTATTGGATCGCAATCCTAACCATACGATCGCATAGAACAAAATTCCTTCCCCACTATTTTACTCTACTCGATCGCAAACATCCTCCCGCGATCGTGTAGAAGGAAACCAGAACTTCACACCAGCAGAAATCTGCCCAGTTTTCAAGCCAAGAAACACACCCGAGGCCCTCGGAACCTCAACCAAACAATACCAACATATCCCATAACATCATTCAAACTTAGTCGAGCCTTCGAAACACCAAAAACAATGCAACAACACCAAAATCACATCAAATTCAAGCCTATGAATTTTGAAACTTCCAAATTTCGCCGACTATGCCGAAACAAACCAAAACACCTCCGATTGACCTGAAATTTTACAGACATATCCAAAATGACATTACAAACCTGCTCCAACTTCCGGAATTTTATTCCGACCTTGATAGCCTGTTTTCCACTGCCGAACGGAAATCGCCAAAAACTAACTTTCGCCAATTCAAGCCTAATTCTACATTGGACATCACAAAAATATTCTGAACACACTCCTAAGTCCCAAATCACCTAACAAAGCTATCCGAGCCATAAAATCCACCTTCCGAGGTTGTTTACCAATAAGTCAACTCTCAGTTGACTTTCTCAACTATTAGGCTACTTTAAGAGACTAAATGCCTCAATTCTCACCATAACCACTCCAGACCCAAACCAACTGACCCAACACAACAAAATCAGGCTAGCAATATTTAACAAATGCAGAAATGGGGGAAACGGGGTAAATCTCACGGAACGACCAGCCGAGTCGTTACAATTGTGATACATAAAGATTGAATTGGATGACATTATTTTACGATATATATATATATATATATATATATATATATATATTCCGGTTGGTTTCATTGTGAAATGATAATTGATGAAGTTCATCATGAGTTGTACAACTTTCTATTTACGATTGTTGAGGCAAAAATATTGTGAAAGGTTGACCTGAATTGTGGAAATTTATATAAATAAAGTGATGTGTTTGTCTGGTGGGAGCGCGTTGCATGCCGCAAGAAGGAGTGATAAGGGTGGACATGTGGGATCGGGTTGCACGCCGCAATAGGAGAAATAAAGGTGATATATATATATATATATATATATATATAGGGAGGAGCAATAAGGGTGGACATGTGGGAGCGGGTTGTGCGCCGCACCAAGGAGAGATAAAGGAGAATATTTATGTTTTACTGATTTTTAAAAATAAAGATTTGGAAAACTCCCTGTTTTATTTAAAAGGTTTTCATATTCTGATTTTATTGTGATTTAAATTGAAACTTGGAAATTTTGAGAAAGTTTGATCATAGCTGATATCTGGAAAAGTTATCCGAGTTGTTTTTATTTACTGTTGCAAGTTACTGGTTATTTAGTTTATTATTATTTCTTTCTTGCTGTATTATATATTGTTACATGCTATTTTATAATATGCCCCGCCGTAGCCTCGTCACTACTTCGTCGAGGTTAGTCTTGGCACTTACTCAGTACATGGGGTCGGTTGTACTGATACTGCACTTTGCACTTCTTGTGCATATCCAGGTACTGGCCAGTGTTAAGTTCGAGACATAGCTGTACATTTTCACAGAGACAAGAGGTAGATCTGCTGGCATTCGCAGACTCCTTGAGTCTTCTCTACACTATTTAGTTGCCGTTTTATTTCATTCAAAATAGAGATATTTTTCTTTCTGCCAAATACTTGTAACATTCATTAGTTGTTCGTGAATTGTGACACCAGGATCTGGGTAGATATATAGTTGGTAATAGCTTGTGGTTCGTTTCATTTTATCTAATATTATTGATGAAGTCATTTATTGGAAAGCATTAGATTTATTTGTTTTTATTTTAAGATTTTCTATTGTGTTAAGTAAACTTTTAAAGGAAATGGTTACTAAATTTCTAACATCGGCTTGCCTAGAAAGTACTTTTTTAGGCGCCATCACGATCACATGGGTTGGGAATTTGAGTCGTGACATAAACAAGTCGAACACTGACGGGTCGAATCCCCACCCTGCCAGATTTCTCTCAAGGTCGTCTGATAGATACCATAGATTCTTCAATGTACTCAAAAAAGATAACAACTTCGAATGGACCCCCAAGTGCAAACAAGCGTTGAAGGAGCTCAAGGAATACCTCTCATCACCTATCCTACTCTCAAAGCCCGAGCCCGGAGAGCGTCTCCTCATCTACCTCGTCGTTTCAGAGGTAGAGGTAATTGCGTTCCTGGTTTGAGAAGACAAATGTATGCAATATCCATTTTACTATATTAGTAAGACACTTATTAATGTCGAGATGAGGTATCCTTACCTCGAGAAATTGGCCCTGGCCCCTGTCCTAGCTTTAAGAAAGCTCAAGCCATACTTCCAATGCCATTCAATCTCGGTCGTCACCACGTTTCGTTTAAGGAACATACTGCACAAACCCGAACTGTTAGGGAGGTTGGCAAATGGGCAATAGAGCCAAGTGAACACGACATCACTTACCAGCTCGCACAGCCAAAAAATCACAAGTGCCCGCCAACTTCATCAAAGCCTTTAGTGCCAAGGTAATGCCCGAGGCCGAAAAGGAAGGTGCACAAGCTTTCGACCTGATGCAAGACCTCTGTTTCTTGCACACCGACAATGCGTCTAATGTATGTGGGTCCGAATTAGCACTCGTGCTTGAAGTCCCAACCGGCGAAGTCATCTGCCAATTTATAAGGTGCCCAGATATGACTAACAATGAGGCCGAGTATGAGGCAGTAGTTCCAGGATTGAGGCTAACACTTGAATATGGGGCGAGGTGCCTAAGACTATGCTGCAACTCGCAGCTCTAAGTAAACCAAGTTACTAGGACTTTCCAAATCAAAGAGCAGAGATTACATAAATACCAAACTTGGATATACAAGCTGTTACCTTGATTTGATGAATGTTAGTTTGACTAGATTCCACGAACCCAGAATGTCAAGGCGGACGACCTCGCAAAATTATCAGCTGCAACAAAAAGCATAAGCCCAAGGGACAAAAATATGGTGCACCTCCTCAGTTTAGTCTTAGACCACGTCGAGGTAAATATATAAAACTAACCTGGGACTCGCACAATTGAATTTAAATTACTTGCAAGGCGGCGTTCTCCTAGATGACAAAAACGAAGCTAGGAAGGTAAGAATGAAAACAGCAAGGTACAACCTCATTAACAATGAATTGTACAAAAAGACGTACATGAGGCCCTTAGAGAAATGCTTGGGTTCAAATAAGATTCAACGCTTCCTCGAGGAAGTCCACGAAGGTCACTGTGGTAGTCACTCCGATAATCGAACACTTTTCAGATGCCTCATACAAGCAGGATACTACTGGCCTACCATGAAGATAGACGCTCTAGAATTCGTGAAAAAGTGTGAACAGTGCCAGAAGTACGCCTCAATAATCTACCAAGCAGGAGAACACCTCTATTTCGTCACCTTGCCATAGCCATTCATCAAATGGGGGATGGACATCGTGGGACCACGCCCACCGGGGCGAGGTAACTTTAAATTCATTTCATTTTTGACTGACTACTTCTCTAAGTGGGTGGAAGCAGGCACATTCTCCCAAGCTTATGAATAGGAAGCAATCAGCTTCATCTGAAAGAATGACATCTGCCGATTTGGCCTGCACAAGGAAATAAGCTGCGACAACGGATCCCAGTTCACAGGGAGGAAAATCACCGAGTTTTTCAAAAAATGACATATTAAAAGAATAATCTCAACCCCATATCATCCAGCTGGCAACATGCAAGAAGAATCCTCTAACAAGTCAATTTTGAACATCATGAAGAAGAGACTCGAAGATGCTAAGGGATTATGAGCTGAAACACTCGAAGTGGGAGATCACAACCTAAGGTAGATCAATGAGAGCGACAACAACAATGACGAGAATAGAAGATATGATCTTGACAAAATCAAAGAATGAAGAGACATGGAGTATGTAAGAATGGTCGCGCAGAAGCAGCAAGTAGAACACTACTACAACAGAAAAGCCAAGGTACAATTACTCAAAGTCGGGGACTACATACTCAAGGCCAAGACCCAAGAAGGAAGTGGCCCCCGAGAAGGGAAATAATGAGTCAATTGGGAAGGACTGTACAAAATTGTAGGCAAAGCAGACAAGGAGTCATTCCAACTGAAGATATTGGAAGGAAAGCTACTACCGAACAATTTGAATATTATCCACCTCAAGTATTTCAACTTTTGAAAAATAAGGAATTCCCCGTAAGTTGTACTTTTTCCCCTAAGTGGAGTTGTGTCCCACAGGGTTTTCTCAAGGTGGTTTTTAACGAGGCAACGAACGAGACATTTAGAGGTTGAGTACGTGGGGACGACCGCATTTCATTATTCGACTCCTCAAAAATATCTGAATCAAAAAATGAAGGGACTAGATGTACTGGGACTGGCATGCCAGCCAACAACCACAATTTATAATTTTCTCCAAACATGCCTCAGGGTGAAGTGGGTTAATCGACACTATGTGTTAAAATGAATAAGATGCTTGTTTGTTAGAACTGGTATCCTAAGTCCCTCAATTAAGAGGAGAAACGCTCGACTTCTAGAAAAACCCGTTGGACCATGGCCATACTTTAACCAAGAAGAGGTATGTCCGATCATCTCGAACAAAACTCCTCGGCCCATGGTCACAATTCAACTAAGAGGACATACGTTGACCAGCTCAAACAAACTCCTAGGCCCTAGGCCATATCTCAATTAAGAGGGCGTACGTTCGACCAACTCAAACAAAACTCCTCGACCCTTGGCCATGTCTCAATTAAGATGACGTATGTTCGACTAACTCGAACAAAAACTCATCGTCCCTTGGCCACATCTCAATTAAGAGGTCGTACGTTTGACCCGTTCGAATAGAACTCCTCTGCCCATGGCCACCCAGCACCTACACAAAGGGCACTCACTCAACCCGCTTGAGTAGAATTCCTCGGCCGCACGGCCATCACGACACAGAGGGCAACAACAAAAGGAAAAAATACAAAAGTACATACAAAACCACAAAGACAAAAGAAAAAAGCTATTCAAAAGCACATAACTATAGAAAAAAGATATGCAAGGAGAGAAAAGGTATGCATAAAATAAAAGTTGACTTTAATATATTTAGATAAAATATTTTACAAGGCGCACGAAGATGCCAACAAAATGGAAAGAAGAGTACAAAGGGCTAAACGAAATTAAGCGCGAAGCACCTAAAAATCACCCTCGCCTTGGTCTCCACCACCTGCTTCATCATCATCTCGGCCAAAAGTAGATTCACACCAGGCGCTATCCTCAAGATCAAGAAGATCGTCTTTACCATCAAACTCTGCATCAGGCTGAGGAGTGTCAGGGTCATAACCGCAAGCCAACCAGACATCACGAGATTTTAATCAAGCCTCCTCCAAGGTAGTTTCATAAACGAAGCCCGTCCGGCCAAACTCTTGGACCACCTCTACCCGAGCCTCAGCAAGAATCCACTCTTCGTACTGTTCTCGCAGAATGGGCGAGAACTTAGAAACAGGTGAAGTGGAGGACTGTTCAAGCAACTCAGCGTTCTTATTCTCTACAACAGAAGCCCGCTTGTGAAGTTCGGAATTCTCCTTCTCCAGTTCACCAATCCTCTCCTCAAGCCGAGCCTCTTTAGCATCAGCCGTTGACTAAATGTTATCCCTATCAGCATGAAGACTTTTGTTCGCCAGCTCGAAAAGGCTCTTTTCTGAGCTTGTCTCCGAGAAGGCTCTGCCTCCTCGAACAACTTCTACTTATCAGCTACCTCCCTCCTAAGCCCATCCACTTTGAACTAACACTCATCCAACCGATACTGCAGCTGGTCGACCTGGCCTTGGATATTGCGGAAATGAGCCTCAACTCCCCTACTTAGCTCAATCTCATCATCCTTCCTCTTCAACACCTCTTCCAGAGCACTAAGATACTCCACAAATGCAAGCATCTCTTCATCTTTCCTTTTCAGCTCCTTCCCCAGGGCGATCACGTTACCCACCTCACAGAGCCTCCTATCAGCCTCCTTGTACCGCCGTCGGTACTCCTCAAACTTCATACTCATCTTATAGTAAACTTGCTTCCGCCTCTTCTCCCGCACACTCTCCATCTCCGGGATAACGACCTACACGTAAAGGAAAAAAAGAGAGGAAATAAGGTAATATTCAAAAGCGAACCAAAGCTGAGAAGAAAAGAAAATGACTTACCTTGAGAGCAAGGCTGTTGATGCTCTTGGATAGAGTGCTGTCACTCAACTCCCCGAGGGTCTGATGCTCGGCATCGGAATAGAATGGGCCGAATGTCTGAATCACTTCCTTAGTATTTTAAGCAGGTCATGATGTACTAGGAACGTGATCGTCCTCGACCCTTCTTCTACTCTCACCTCGATTTGAGTCATCCCTATATAAATCATCCCATGCTCTTCGGGATCGAAGTCAAAGTCACACTGATCGCCAATAGGCTCAGCCCACTCATCGCACTGCTTGGCCGACAATTTTCCCTTTCCCCTATCAGCCGGGGAAGCTGCCTGAGCTAGTTCGAAGGATGGAGCCTCCTTGCGCCCAGGAAGTGTGGGATCATTGGAAGAGGAGTTCATGATGACCTTATTCCCTTTAGACTGAGAAGAAGCTATGGCATCAGCCTCCTCCAACCGAGGCATCTCTAAGGCCACCCATACATCCTCCTCGACAAAAGTTGTCGCATCTTCTTGAACCTCGGCCTCGGGGGTGGCTTCAGACAAGTCAACCACCGTAGGTACACTAGCTCCCCCATCTATAGCCCTCCTCTTTCGGGGCCTCAAGTCTGTGCCGTGTAGGGAAATGTCATCATCCACAATCTGGGAAGGAGCTGAGGGGAGAGCATACCTAATACTCGAACCATAGGCAAGAGTAGAGGAGGCCACGCCACTCCTTTTCCTAAAAGAAGGTGTTAGATCCAGGTTCTTCTTGATAGCCTTCTTGGAAGGACCTATTAAGAAACACAAATATAAACACAATAAGATCTATGAACCTGAATGCAACATCAACTAAAGACGACATACCAATATTAACTCTTGAGGGGGGAGCCAGTTTGTATTTTTACTAAAAGCTGGGCCAATCTCGGATCCCCGCAATATGAGGAAGGACTTTTCTGACCCAGTCAGCAAGGTCTGGCACCAACCAGAGACTTCGGAATGTAGACGATAAAAAATATTAGCGGGCGCGGTTCCAAGGCTCCTGGAAGTCCATGACATCGACCATAACAGACTCTGTCCTGACGAATAAGAAGTCAAGCCAAAATTGCTGATTAACCTTGTCATATGTCTTGATGACCAGGGACTTGCCTCCATGATGACGAGCATCCAACATCGTGCCTCAGCAGAAGTTAGGCATATACGTATGCACAAGATGCCTCATAGTAATCTCGACGCCAACCAACTTGGAAAACTTGGACAACACCTTGATTATTTTGACTACCAAGGGCGTGAGTTGGGCAGGGTAGACCTGGTAATGGCGGCAGATCTCCTCCACCAAAGGGAAAGAGGAAAAAAATAGCCTATGGTGAAGGGGTAGGCATAAAAGGCACCGTAACACGGGCGATGAGTGTACACATCATCATCACCTGCAGGTACAAGTTCCACCTGGTCGGGAATGCCATACTTAGCCCAAAATTTTTCCAAGCGCCTCTCCACTAAGGAAGACCAGAAAGCTTCAACCACCACCTCCGACTATTGCTGCAAGTCATTTTTTGCATCGCGATTACAAGGAACTACCTCGTCCATCCAGGGGTGAGCCTCTGCTTTAACGATGGCGGAGGCATCTTCCCTGCTGACGGAGGTCACAATGGCCGGAAGGTTGGCCGAAGTTCCCTCATTCACACTAGGAACATCTCCGCCATGAGCACTAAAAGAAGATCTAGACATGCTTATCAAGATACGGAAAATGGGAGGAAGAAAGTTAAGAGAATATATGAAAACATTAAAGGTTAATGGGAAAAATAAGAAAATTTGGAGAAGATGAAGAAGATTATAGCAGCAAAAATGAAGAATAGATTCAAATGCCGGTGATCACCCACCCTTTTAAAGGAGGGACCTTAGGATTTGAAATGACTCGTCATGATTACAGCCACATTCAAAACGGCAAAGACAATTCGAAAGCTACACGTGTTCTGACGTGATGCATCGGGAACATACGTTACTATGATGCTTGATGTCACATTTCATCCAGGCCAGGTTCCCTCCAAAACTCGGGAAAATCAAGACGACATAAGTTCGAAATACATGGCTCTCATAATGCTACATTGTTCGCCTCTAACGATGACCACATCCATCATTATCCATTTATCCAACCCATCCCTAAGGACGACCTCGACAAGTGGAGGGACTAACTGTATGGGTAAAATCTGCATTTGACATATTCAGCCCAATCAACTGTAATACAAACTACGACAGTGGTGGCGTGGCAAGATGACTCCCAAAGGCCGTGGTCAGAGGCGAAAGATAAAGCAGTGCCGAGGTTGAACTGTCTTGGTAGATGACAAGGACGAGGACAAGCACGAGCACGAGCATTTATTTTGGACACGAAGTAATGGCCAGCCTTAGAATTTGGATTCCTTGGGGAAAATTCTATGGATATTACCTTTTGTTGTACTATCTAGGGTTTTGTGGCCATATGCTCTTATAATTAGGAAGAGATGTAGATCATAAGGGGGGTTGGACCTTTTGTAAAGAATTTCATCAATATTCTATGTACTAGATTCTTACTTTTTATTGAGTAGAAACAAAGCTTGACTTTATACTTTCCTTATTTTATCCCTTTCTCCCCATCCAAGAAGGATCAGAATATATGATTGTTTATCACTATCCATCATTATCAGTAAGACATCTGGGCAACTCTTCCTTGTCGGGTTATCCTTGTCTCATCTACTATTTGAAAGTCATTTATTGTCATTTACTGATCTCCTTTATATTTTCAGGTCATTATTGCTCCATTAATATCCCAAGTTATCTTCTTTAATGTTATGCATTGAATACTCACTGTAAATACTAGATCTATCCTTGGACATTAATATTAACTATGATTAACCCTATTTCTCAACATATATAATTGTATAAAACAAAAATCTATTTTTTGGGTCATACATATACCAAGCAAACAACTCATGCACAAGGCACCTTAAGATTTGTGTAGATTGTAATTGCTCAACATCAATACTTTGAGAACTTGTGTGTAGTTATTTTAGAAGTCACGTGTTGCGACTTTTGAAATTCTACGCAAAGAGTTTTAGATTATTTGCTTATGTCAATTGTTCTATATGTGTAAGTGAATGGCTAAAAATTTAAATGTAACACGTGCACTCTTTACAATAAATGGCACCCACCTCTTAATAACTTTGTCAATATTAAATTGAAGGAGCCTTCAATCAAGCAACTCACAGATTGGCTTCGTGGATTCACAACCAGTTTAATTTACTTCTCTGCTTTTGAGACTGAACTAATAGAACTTTGGCTAGGCCTACAGTTAGCTAAGGACTTTGGACTCTGGCCACTTCAAATAGAAATTGATTCGCAAGTACTATGCACCATGGTCGAACATGGCAATGAACTTTACTTACCTATTATTTCTTACTACAGGTCACTAATGCTGGAACTGGGTCGCGTGGAGCTTAGACATATCTACCAAGAAGCTAATGCTGTAGTAGATGCCTTGTCTAAGCATGGCATGAACCTCACACCCTCATATGGATGACAACCATGGCATCCCTTATATTACTTGTCTCCCACTCCCTTTGCTTTATTAGCTTTCAATAATGACTGTTCTAAAGACTTAAACGCTCGAACAATCTTGGCTTGTAATAACTATAACTATTACGTTAATTAATTTCTAATATAAGTCTCCTTATTAGCCAAAAAAAAGAATCAATAATTGGCAATGGGTTGTCCTGCTATGATAGTTTCTTGTGGGTTCTCTTTCAATTAATGGTTTTTTTGATAACTGGAAAGAAAAAGCAATGTTATCAGCAAATGAAGTAGATCTAATTATAGTCAATTTCTATGTGTCGGAAAACTCAAAGGTTAAATTTCTTCATCTCTTTCCTTCTTTTGTTTGCTTAAATAAAATTTTATCCAAGTGAGTTTCGCATGTACCATACATTAACAACAATAGTAATAATAATAATAATAGTATTTTTAAGAAGAAGAGGAGAAGTAGTAGTAATAATAATAATAATAATAATAATAATAATAATAATAATAATAATAATAATAATAATAATAATAATAATAATAATAATAATAATAATAATAATAATAATAATAATAATAATAATAATAATAATAATAATAATAATAATAATAATAATAATAATAATAATAATAATAATAATAATAATAATAATATTAATCCTCTAATCATTTAATGAATATACAAGATTGGCATAGTCTAACCCTGTAAGTTTGGTATTGAGAAAAAGAAGATTTCTTCCCTTAACTGGATCTTTTTATCTTAATTGATTTTTTGCCTTAAACATTTATCCATACATATGGCAGTAAAATATTTAATAATATGTCTATTTTTTAGGAGGTATATCACCCCAACCTTTTTCGTTCCCAAATTTCCAAAAGAATAAAAGACTCAATTTGTAATTTATGTTATTTGACAATTCTTTAAAGAATCATAATAAAAGTAATCTTATGTTTTGCTTCCAGTATTAGCTCATGAAACAATAATTTTTATAAGATATTTCCACATAATTTGATATTCGGCTTAAAATATGTATATCTATATGCATATTGCCTCGTATTTGTAATGATTGGGCTAGTCATTTTGAATATTATAGCCCCGTTCCCTATTTAATGCTTATTCTGTGCTCATTTGTTGTTATGTGTCTTTCCGGGGTGGTTGGTTTAGTTTCGGGGATGTTTCGGAATAAGTTGGGATACTTAGTCCCAAGGATAGAAGCGTAAGTGGAAAGAGTTGACCAGATGTTGACTTATGTATAGTTGACTCTGGAACGTAGTTTTGATGGTTGCGATAGCTCCGTATGGTGACTTTGGACTGAGTGTGTCCAGATACTGATTTGGAGGTCCATAGATGATTTTGGATTGAATTGGCGAAAGTTGGAGAAGTTTAAGTTTGGAGAGTTGAGAAGTTTGACCGTGACTTTGTTGTTACCGGACTCGAATTTTGGTTCCGGCATTTATGACTTGTGTACAAAATTTGAGGTCAATCAAATTTGATTTGATAGGTTTCGGCATCGATTGTAAAAGTTGGAAATTTATTAGTTTCATTAGGCTTGAATTGGGGCACGATTCGTATTTTGATGTGTTTTGAGGCCTCGACTATGTTCGTATTCATGTCTTGGGACTTGTTGGTATGTTTGGTTGAGGTCCAAGGGGCCTCAGGTGGATTTCAGATGGTTAACAGATTGAAATTTGACTTAGGAGATTAGTTGAAGCTGCTGATGTCTGGTTCCATCGTACCTTAGGAAGGAGTGGCTGACGATGCTCAGGTGAGAAATGTGGTAAGGCTGAGGTGGTCAGATATTCCACAGAGGACATTTGGGTGCAGAAGCTCTTTCGTATATGCAGAATTGGGGGCGCAAGTGCGGCTGGCGATGCGCATGTGCGAAATATGGTAAGGCTGTGGTGGTCAGATGTTTGCGCAGAAGCGGACGTTTGCGTGCAGAATCACTTCCGTAGATGCGGACTTGGGGGTGTAATGGCGGAGTGTAGGGGCTTAAGTGAGTTCCGCAGGTGCGGAGATTTCACCGTAGATGCGATCTCGCAGAAGGAGATTTTTCCTCGCAGGTGCGAGATGCCTGGAAGTGTATTAATTCGAAGGGTTTTGAAGCTTTTCTCATTTTTGGACTTTGCAAGCTCGGTTGGAGGAGATTGTTTTAGAGGGGTTTCACCAGATTTCAAGAGGTAAGCAAGTTTTGGTATTCAGAGGCCTCTTTGCGAGGAATTGATTTCTATAGCTTGTGTTGATTGTATTAAGTTATTTGTGGCTAGATTCAGGCTGTTCGGAGGCCGCTTCGCAAGGCAAGTGTTTGTTGGAGTAGAGATTTGCGTGGGTTGAGGTAAGTAACACTTCTAAACTTAGTTTTGAGGGTATGGATCCTTGAATTACGTGTTATGTCATTGGTGTTGAGGTGACACGCATGCTAGGTGACGGGCTTGTGGGCGTGCACCACAGAAATTATGACTCGGTCGATTCCGTGGAACTATGTAGTCATCTTATCTTGTTATTATTCGTGTACTCTCGATATGTTATAGGAATTGAGTTGTGATTCATTTTAAAAATCATGTTTAGGCCATATGCTGGTACCGTTGGGTCCTACAGAGGTCGTTTCATTGTTGAATTATTTTCTCAAGCAATCATGTAATCAGTCACATCTATCCTTTGCATTTCATATCTCAGTCTCTGTTGCCGTTATTGTTACATCATATTATCAATGTTTAGGCTGATTGTTATGACATTTGTGACCCAAGAGACTGGAGAGATTGATGACTGAGTGAGGTCGACGACCTGATTGTGAGTGATATTTATGGGATCGGGCTGTATGCCGTAGCATTCTTTATTGATTCATGCCATGATTGACTTATATTAGCGCTTGGGCAGGATCCGCCCCTCCAGAGTCTGACATAGCAGCAGTGGGTGCAGGTACCTACTTAGTGTGAGTGCCGAGTGATTTAGAGTACTGAGTGACTAGGAGTACTGATTGACTGGGAGGACTGAGTGATTGAGCGTGCTAAGTGAGATTAAATACTCCGAGAGTATGCATATGACTTTACCACTGTGTTGCATTACTGTTGGAATGGATGATTGACATGTAGATATAGAGATGTATCATTCCTCATATAAGACACATTTGGCATATTTTATCCGTGTTGAACTTAAACTGATAAACTTGAAAGCATTTCTACATTTCTGTACTGTTAAAACCTGCATTTGGACTGTACCTGTCAGAGCTCGTCACTGCTTTTAGCCCAAGGTTAGTCTTGTTACTTATTGAGTACATTGGGTCGGTTGTGCTCCTACTTCACTCTGCACTTCGTGTGCAGATCCAGGTACTTCTGGGCACAACGATTGCTAGCGTTGGTGTTTCATCTGTTTGGATACTATTGGGGTAGCTGCTTTTGGCATCCGCAGACCTCGACTCTCCTACTTTTCAGTTATTTATAACTTTTCTATCTTTCTAGACAGTTATTTTTAGCAGATAGGTTGTATTTTCATTTAGATGCTCATGTACTCAGTGACACCCGGATTTTGGAGAATTTTGTATTGAGTCACAATATTTTCTTATTAGTTAATTACAAGATTTTTCACTGTTAAGCTTATTTCATTATGTTTTCAATATAAAAATGTGTGGTTATTGGCAATTGTCGGCTTGTCTGGTTATGTCATAGGCACCATCACGACATGTTGAGTTTGATTTGTCACAATTTAGTATCAGAGCTTAGGTTACATAGGTCTCACGAGTCATGAGCAGGTTTAGTAGAGTCTTGCGAATCGGTACTGAGATATCTGTACTTATCTTTGAGAGGTTGTCGAACCATTAGGAAAGCTTTACTTTGTTGTGTTATTGTCATGCGAATTTGTTGATTCCAGAATCTAAACTTTTGCTATTCTATTCTTTTACAAATAGTAAGGACACTTACGCCCGGATCGGGCGACTGGCCACCAGTACCACCAGCTAGGGCCACGGGAGGCAAAGGCCACGGTAGAGGCCGTGTTGCAGCTTGTGCAGTAGCTAGAGCAGCACCTGTAGACCCATCAGTTGCTACAACTCAGGAGCAGATTCCAGATGTGGTTGAGCCGATGAGACCAGCTCAGGAACCAGATGCACCCATTGTGATTTCAGGCCTTCAGGAGGCTCTTGCCGAGATATTGATTGTATGCACTAGGCTTGCTCAGGTGGATTCAGTCCATGCTGCACCAATCACTTCTTAGGACGGGGGAGGTGCTCAGACTCCCGCCGCTCGAACTCCAGAGCAGGTGGTGCAAGGAATTTAGACACCAAAGGTATTACCAGCCCAGCCGATTGTAGTTGCTCAGGCCCAGGTGGATCCCCTCTATAAATGACAAGGAGTAAAAGAGACTAGAGAGGTTTGGGAGGATCAAGCCTCCATCATTAAGTGGGGCGGAGTCACAGGATGCTCAGGACTTCTTGGATAAGTGCCAGCAGATTCTTCGCATGGCGGGTATTCTGGAGACTAGTGGGGTCTCATTTACTACTTTTCAGTTGTCAGGGACAGCCTTCAGATGGTGGGAGGCCTATGACCAGAGCATGCCAATTGATGCCCCGTGAGTCCTTAGTTGCGCCTATTCATGTATCTATGTTGGTGGATGATTCTATTATTGTGAACCATGTGCATCGATCGTGTGTTGTGACTATTGGGGGATTGAAGACTAGAGTTGATCTCTTATTGCTCAATATGGTTGATTTCGACGTGATTGTAGGCATGGATTGGTTGTCCCCATGTCATGCTACTTTGGATTGTCTCACTAAGACATGACATTGACAATGCCAGGGTTACCTAGGATCGAGTGGAGAGGATCTCTATACTTTCCTGTAGGGATTTCATACCTGAAGGCTGGGAAGGGGTGTTTGTCATATTTGGCCTTTGTGAGGGATATTGATGCTGATACTCCTGCTATTGATTGTGTTATAGTAATGCGAGACTTTCCGAATGTGTTTCCTGCAGACCTGTCGGGCATGCCACCCGACAAGCATATTGATTTTGGTATTGACTTGGTGCTGGGAACTTAGCCCATTTCTATTCCTCCGTACTGTATGGCACCGACATAGTTGAAGGAATTGAAAGAGTAACTTCAGGATCTTCTTGATAAGGGGTTCATTAGGCCTAGTGTATCGCCTTAGGGTGCACCGGTTCTGTTTGTGAAGAAGAAGGATGGTACTATGCTGATGTGCATCGACTATAGCCAGTTGAACAAAAGTTACAATTAAGAACAAGTATATTTTGTCGCACGTTGATGACTTATTTGACCATCTTCAAGGAGCTAGGGTGTTCTCTAAGATTTCTTTGAGGTCTGGGTATCACAAGTGAAGATTCAGGACTCGGATATTCAGAAGACGACATTTAAGACCCGCTATGGTCACTATGAGTTCCTTGTGATGTCGTTTGGGCTGACCAATGCCCCAAAAACATTCATGGATATGATGAACAATGTATTCCAACCATATCTTAATTCGTTTAGCATAGTATTTATTGATGATATCCTAGTGTACTCATGTAGTCAGGAGGAGTATGCACATCATCTGAGGATTGTACTACAAAGGTTGAGGGAAGAGAAGCTTTATGCCAGGTTCTCCGAGTGTGAGTTTTGGCTTAGTTCGGTGGCATTCTTGGGGCACGTGGTGTCCAGTGAGGGGATTAAGGTGGATCCAAAGAAGATAGAGGTAGTTCAAATTTGGCCTAGACCGTCTTCAACTACTAAGATTCAGAGTTTTCTCATTTTGGCCCGATATTATCGTCACTTCGTGGAGGGTTGCTCGTCCATTGTAGCGCCTTTGACCAGCTTGACCCAGAAGGGTGCTCCATTCAGGTGGTGGGACGAGTGTGAGGAGATCTTTCAGAAGCTCAAGACTTCCTTGACCACAACTCAAGTTCTAGTTTTGCCTTCAACATCTAGTTCTTATACAGTGTATTGTGATGCTTCTCGATTGGTATTGTGTGTGTCTTGATGTAAGAGGGTAGAGTGATTGCTTATGCTTCACGCTAGTTGAAGCCTCTTGAGAAGAACTACCCCGTTCATGATTTAGAGTTAGCAGCCATTGTTCATGCATTAAAGATTTGGAGGAAAATTATCTCTATGGCATGTATTGTGAGGTATTTACAGATCATCAGAGCCTTCAACGTCAGTTCAAGCAAAAATACCTAAATTTGAGGCCACGGAGATGGTTGGAGCTGCTAAAGGACTATGATATTACCATTTTGTATCATGCAGGAAAGGCTAATGTGGTGGCCGATACCTTGAGTAGAAAGGTGATGAGTATGGGTAGATTTGCATTTATTCCTGTTGGCGAGAGACCGCTTGTATTAGATGTTCAAGCCTTGGCCAATCAGTTCGTGAGGTTAGATGTTTCGAAGCCTAGTCGAGTTCTAACTTGTGTGGTTTCTCGGTCTTCTTTATATGATCACATCAGAGAGTGTCAGTATGACGACCCCCATTTGCTTGTCCTTAAGGATATGGTTCAACATGGTGATGCCAAGGAGGTTTTTATTGGGGATGATGGGATGTTGCGAATGCACGATCGGATTTATGTGCCCAATGTAGATGGGTTACTTGAGTTGATTCTTGAGGAGGCCCAGAATTTGCAATATTCCATTCATTCGGGTGCCGCAAAGATGCACCAGGACTTGAGGCAACATATGATGGAGGAGGATGAAGAAAGAAACATTGGGGTTTGTAGCTCGATGCTTGAATTGTCACCAGGTGAACTACGAACATTAGAGGTCGGGCGATGTGCTTCAGAGGCTTGAGATTCCAGAGTGGAAATGGGAGTGTATCACCATGGACTTTTTAGTTGGGCTCCCACTGACTTCGAGGAAGTTAGATGCTATTTCGATGATTTGTGGATCGATTGACCAAGTCCGCGCATTTCATTCCAGCTGGGACTACCTATTCTTCAGAGCAGTTGGCTGAGATCAATATCCACGAGATTGTTCATCTTCACAGTGTGCCGGTGTCCATTATTTTAGATCAGGGCATGCAATTAACATTGCAATTTTGGAGAGCAGTGCAACGAGTTTGGCACACGGGTTGAGTTGAGTACAACATTCCACTCTCATACAGATGGAAAATCCGAACGCACCATTCAGATATTGGAGGATATGCTATGCACTTGTTTCATGGATTTTGGGGGTTCTTGGGAATAGTTTCTGCCACTTGCAGAGTTTGCCTACAACAATAGCTACCAATCGAGTATTCAGATGTCTCCGTATGAGGCTTTGTATGGGAGGCGGTGTCGGTCTCTGGTCAATTGGTTTGAGCTGGGTGAGGCTAGGCTATCAGGTACTGACTTGGTTCAGTATGCTTTGGAGAAGGTCAAGTTAATTCACAACCGGCTTTGCACGATGCAGTCTAAGGAGAAGAGTTATGCCAATCGGAAGGTTTGTGTTGTTGCCTACATTGTGGAGGAGAAGGTATTGCTCCGAGTTTCGCCTATGAAGGGTGTTTTGAGGTTCGGGAAGAAGGAAAGTTGAGCCCTCAGTATATTGGGCCTTTTGAGGTTCTTGAGAGGAATGGAGAGGTGGCTTACAAGCTTGCATTGCCTCCTAGTCTATCAGGTATTCATCCAGTGTTTCATGTTTTCATCTTCCGGAAGTATTTCGGTGATCCGTCTCATGTTTCGGATTTTAGCACGGTTTCTTTAGATGGGGATTTGCCTTATGATGTAAAACCGGTGGTCATTATGAATCGACAAGTTTGAAAGTTGAGGCGAAAGAATATAGCTTCAGTGAAGGTGCAGTGGAGAGGTCATCCAGTCGAGAAGGCTACTTGGGAGACCGAACGGGACATACAGAGCAGATATCCGTACCAATTTGAGACTCCAGGTATGATTCTAGACCCGTTCGAGGATGAATGTTTATTTAAGAGGGGAGAATATAATGAACCGGCCGGTTGTTTTGAGTATTATAGCCCCGTTCCCCCATTTATCGCTTATTCTATGCTTATTTGTTGTTATGTGACTTGTCGGGGTGGTTGGTTTAGTTCCGGGGATATTTTGGAATGAGTTGGGACACTTAGTCCCACGGTTGGAAGCCTAAGTTGAAAGAGTTGACGCATATTGACTTATGTGTAGATGACTCCGGAACGGAGTTTTCATGGTTCCGATAGATCCATATGGTGATTTTGGACTTGGGGGTATGTCCGGATATTGATTTGGAGGTCCGTAGATGATTTTGGCTTGAATTGGTGAAAGTTGGAAAGGTTGAAGTTTGGAGAGTTGAGAAGTTTGACCGAGAGTTGACTTTGTTGTTATCGGGATCAGATTTTTCTTCGAGAGTTGGAATAGGTATGTTGTGTCATTTATGACTTTTGTACAAAATTTGAGGTCAATTGGAGATGATTTGATAGGTTTGGGCATCAATTGTAGATGTTGGAAATTCATTAGTTTAATTAGGCTTGAATTGGGGTGCAATTCGTATTTTTGATGTTGTTCGATGTGATTTGAGGCCTCGACTGAGTTCTTATCGTGTCTTGGGACTTGTTGGTATGTTTGGATGAGGTCCCAAGGGCCTCAGGTGGATTTCAGATGGTTAAAGGATTGAAATTTCACGTAGAAGATTGCCTGAAACTGCTAATGTCTGGTTCCATCGCACTGCAGAAGGAGTGGCTGTAGGTGCGGAGTCGTAGGTGCAGATGTCGATGCGCATGTGCGAAGGTAAGCTGGGGGTTGCTCGGTCGCAGATGCAAAGGTTGTCCGCATAAGCGGAGTCGCTCCTGCGGAAGGGAGGTCGCAGAAGCGAAAATGTGGTAAGGCTGAGGTGGTCAGGTATTTCTGCAGAAGCGGATGTTTGGGCACAGAAGCGCTTCCGAGATACGGACTTGGGGGGCACAAGTGCGAAGTGTAGGGCTTAAGTGTGTTCCGGAGGTGCAGAAATTTGACTGCAGATGCGGTACCGCAGAAGCAGATTTTGGCTCGCATGTGTGAGATTCCTGGCAGTGTATTAATTCGAAAGGTTTTGAAGCTTTTCTCATTTTTGGACTTTGCAAGCTAGATTGGAGGCGATTGTTTTAGAGGGGTTTCACTAGATTTCAAGAGGTAAGAAACTTTTGATCATTTTATCTATTAATATCGAATGCCCATTGAATTTCTCATCTAGATTATATGTTTTTAAGGTGGAATTTTGGGAATTTTGGACTAGGGATTGGAGAGTAAGATTTGGGGATTTGAATGACGATTTGATGTCGGAATTGAGTAATTTTGGTATGGTTGGACTCATTATTGAATATGTGTTCAAATTTTGTAACTTTTGTTGGATTGCGAGACATGAGCCCGGGGTTGACTTTTGGGTTGACTTTTTGACTTTTGTTGAAGAACCTAGCCTTGTCATATTGAATTGATTTCTATAGCTTGTGTTGATTTTATGAAGTTGTTTTTCGCTAGATTCGGGCCGGTAGGAGGCCTATTCGCAAGGCAAGGGCTTGTCTGAGTAGAGATTTGCACGGGTTGAGGTAAGTAACACTTTTAAACTTGGTTATGAGGGTATGGATCCCTGAATTATGTGTTATGTGGTTGGTGTTGAGGTGACACGCATGCCAGGTGATGGGCATGTAGGCGTGCACCACAGAAATTGTGACTTGGTCGATGCTGTGGAATTGTTTAGTCATCCAATCTTGTTAGTATTCATGTACTCTCTATGTGTTAGAGGAATTGAGTTGTGATTCATGTTAAAGATCATATTTAGGCCATATGCTGGTACTATTGGGACCCACATAGGTCATTTCATTGTTGAATTACTTGCTTAATTTGCAATCATGTACTCGATCACATCTATCCTTTGCATATCTTGTCTCAGTCTATGTCGCCATTATTGTTACATCATATTATTGTTGTTTGGGCTGATGGTTATGACATTTGTGAGCCTGAGAGATTGGAGAGATTGATGATTAAGTGAGGTTGAGGGCCTGATTGTGAGTGATATTTATGGGATCGGGCTGCACGATTGGCTTATATTAAAGCTTGGGCAGGATCCACCCCTATGGAGTTTGACATACCAGCAGTGATCACATGTACCTTCTTAGTACGAGTGCCGAGTGATTGAGAGTACTGAGTGACTAGAAGTACTGAGTGACTGGGATTACCGAGTGACTAAGAGGACTGTTTCATTGAGCGTGTTGAGTGAGATTAAATACTCCGAGAGTATGCATATGACTTTATCACTGTCTTGCATTACCGTTGGCATGCATGATTTATATATAGATATAGATGTATTATTCCTCATATCGGACACACTTGTCATATTTAATCTATGTTGAAATTAAATTGTTAAACTTGAAAGCATGTCTACATTTATCTATTATTAAAACCTGCATTTGGACTGTACCTGTCTGAGCTCGTCACTGCTTTCAGCCCAAGGTTAGTCTTATTACTTATTGAGTACATTTTGTCGGTTGTACGAATACTCCACTCTACATTTCGTGTGAAGATCCAGATACTTCTGGGCACGGTGATTTCTAGAATTGGAGTTTCATCTGTTTGGAGACTATTGAGGTAGCTGCCTTGGCGTCTGCAGACCTCGACTCTCCTACTTTTCATTTTATTAGCACTATTCTATCTTTTTAGATAGTTGTTTTTATCAGATATGCTTTATTGTCATTTAGATGCTCATGTACTCAATGATACCCGAATTTTGGGGGATTATGTAATGAGTCGCGGTATTTTCTTATCAGTTAATTACTAGAATTTTCACTATTAAGCTTATTTCTTTCTGTTTTCAATATAAAAATGCGTGGTTATTGGTGATTGTCAGCTTCCCTAGTTCTGTGATAGGTGCCATCAAGATATGCTGAGTTTGGGTCGTGATAGTATTTTACTCATGTTTCGTAGATTTCGGATGTGTAATGTAATAATTTATTGTAATTCATGGTATTTTTATGTGTAGGAGTTATCGACGGCAATGTGGTACGAAAGTGCGATTTGAAGCAAAAAAAGAAAAAAACAAAAGAAGAAAATGGCCCACTGCAGCCCTCAACGCACTACCCTCGATACTAGGTGACGAGGTACACTCCTATTTCGCTCAGGAAAAGGTTTTGACAGACCTACACACTCCCAACTCGTATAAAAAGAAGTCTAAACCTATTTTGGAGGGGAGTCGCCACTTTGAGAGGAAAACAGATACACGGAACACGCGGGAGCAAGGATTCGTAGTTTTTCTTCATCTTTCTTAGAGAAGAATTGAAGAGAGCATGATCTTAACTCTGGGTGGGAGGCGGATTTGTGGTTAGGATAGGAATAGACCTATTCAACATACTTGATTGAATATTGTAATCTTAATGAGTTCCCAATAGATTGATTCCATAGGAATATAGGCGTTAATCTATTTTGAATAGGCGAGTAGTAATTCGCGAAAATGCTACGAGAGAAATTAATCGATTAATTAGTAACAATTAGAGAATTGTATGAAAGGGAGAGTTAATTAGAACAAAATAGGATTGGTGAATCGATCACAACCCTATAATTCTCATCTCTACTGAATTCTCAACAACCATTTTCCACTTGATTTAATTAGTTACTTGTTACACCCATTTCTTAGTTATAATCATATTATTAAACTTTTATTGACTAGACTGAATAATAATTTTGGTGAAATTAGTCAGTAGTTAACACAAGTCTCGGTGGGTTCGACACTCTACTTATCATTATATTACTTGTTGACCACGTATACTTGCGTGTGCATTTGGGAGCAACAAGTTTTTGGCGCCGTTGCTGGGGACTTGAATATTGACCACTTTACTAGCTTTTACTTTTGTTGTCTATTTCATCAAGTCTAACATTTGTTATTGGTTGCTCTGCTCTCAGGAACTTTGTTTGAATGTAAATGGTCAGGAGCCGAGATAGACTTCAAGGCTTCAACCCCGAACTCAAGAGAACATTTTATAGGAGATTGACAGAAGTAAGGGACAAGATAATCTTCAGGAACTTGTTCAATTACTTGTCAACATGGTAGATACGCAACATATGGCGGTTCAGAAAGTGGAGATACCTAGCATTGCTAATGTTACCTCCAGCATTGTGAAGCCCTGAATCACTTGGCATTTTGAGCTGAAACAAAGCATGATCCAGCTGCTGTATGCAAACGGCAATTTGTGGGTCTTCCACATGAGGATCCACAGTAATACATTCTGAACTTATTGGAGTTTAGTGATACTTATATCACTAATGGAGTCACTCCGGACTATGTGAGGCTCACACTCTTCCCGTTTCCTCTGTTGGGCAAAGCAAAGAGGTGGTTGAAGACAGAACCGACTAACTCTATTACATCATGGAATGATCTTGCTAGATAAGTTTTGTCACGGTACTTTCCTTCAGGAAAAACTGAAAAGATCATACGTGAGATAGTCGCCTTTAACAGAAGTCGGGCGAATCTTTATATTCAGCTTGGGAGAGGTGCAAGGGGCTGCTTAGAGACTATCCTCATCATAACTAGACTAATGAATTATTGGCTCATACCTTCATTGAAGAGCTACATCCAGAGACAAAAATTATGGTCGATGCTGCAGTGGGAGGTCAAGTGTTGGAGAAAATCTTTGATGAGATTTATGCATTATTGAACAAATTCTCCAAAAGTGATCCTCACTAGAAATGAGAGATGGGTAGACACACAATTCAAAAGTCTGCAGGGGTCCTCGGGTTAGACACTATTTATTATCAGCACAGGTTGTCACATTGGCTGACCAAGTCAATAAGATAACCTTGGTTATTAATAAACAGCAAGCTCAGCTAATGTAGCAAGTTCATATATTCTATGAAGTATGTGGAGAAGGTCACACGAGCGATCTATGCCCAACAAATCAGAGTCTGTATGTTTTGTAATTAATGCAAATCAGGGCCAGACAAATCAGTATGGGAACACTTACAATCCTAACAGGAGGAACCAACCAAACTTTTCTTGGGGTGGAATCAAGGTTCTTAGAATCAGTACATGCCACAAGCTTCTCAATAGTAATATTGACCACTACAGGCTGAACAATCCATGAGCTCAACGAGTAACTGATGTTTATCTATGTCAATACCACACAAGAGGGGGAGGGGGGTGATTTGTGTGGTGACCAATTTTCACGTGCAATAGTTATAGAAAGACCAGGTTCTTCTATGTGTTCCAACTTCTATAGTTTGGGGAATAATAAATGCGGAATTTAAAGAACACAATAATTTACGTGGAAAACACCTGGCTCAAAAGGTGAAAAAACCACGACCTACTTCCCAGTAGGATTTTCCCAAACTCTTCACTAAATCAATGAGCCAAACAACATTTACAAAATAAACTCTTTTGTAAACCTAAGGATTAACTCTAACCCTTTGTGGCAAACTAGCCTCTAGCTATTTGCGACAAATTTCAAGTTAACTATAACTTGAACACTCATTACCTGTTATAATTGCTTCTAGATAAAGATGAAAGGTACAATTTGTAATCACCTACTAAAAATAAACTGGACTAAAAGACAACAAATGGAACTGGTTCTTCTAGCTGGCTCAAGTAGCTCTAGATTCGCGCTCTCCAATTTGGCTCGAACTGCTTGCAAAATTTCTTCACGAATTTTGCTCTCAATTCTTGATAAATTTCTGTTTTATGCTTCACTTTACAATAAGAACATTCTACAATATATAGGAGTTAGAAGATAAGGAATTAACTAGAATCCTAATGCAGCTCTTCCTTGGTGGAAGAGTTCTAGTCAAACTCAACTTCTCAAATCCTTCCTTATCTTAGATTCTTTTTTTGATTGAGTAAGGAGTCTTTCTCCTTATCATTTTGCAATCTTTTCGATCAAGAGATATCTCTTATTTCCCATATTTCATTTATCTCCTGCATGTGCACCTCACGCGCTTTTAACTCTGTATGTGTCTATATCTCCAGTGATGGACCTGGTTCATCTCTGAGTTACTTTGTCAATCTTCAAAATTATTCTCTTTCTTGGGCCAACAAATTCCTCCTTTTTGATGATGACAAACTCTGTGCTTAGGCTTGTAACCAACTTAATCCAAAATTAACACATTTTAGAGTATTGAGCATTTATCATAAAAGAACTAGGGTCATTAGGTTATAAATATCACGAGCACAACCATTTTTCCTCTTTCTGGCATCATCGAAAAGCTGCAAAAGGATGTGTGAATCCCAGATAGTTAAAAATCACTCATGGCCACTGGGGAACTGCAAATAAATTCATGGATTAATTATCAATAATCAACTAAGAATTCAAACTATCAAAGAAATTTAGACAATGAATAAGAACAAAAGCAACAAACTTCATTGATAGAGAGAATATGATTCTACCACAATCTACAAAATGAAATAAAAACAGTTAAAACATGAGCAACAAAAAAATCCCAAATCTGGGTCACTGAAAGTTCTAGGCAGGGCTAAGAAATTAAGGCTTGGAAGAACTACAGACTTGGTTCATTTAGCCAAGGTAGACGGTTCAACAGATTTAGAAACATATGAAGACTTCTTTGAGGAAGTCTTGGCTTTCTTGGTCTTAGGGGTCTGAACCTCTACCTCAGCCACTTTTTCACTTTGATGGACCAGGTCCATCTCATCCACTTCAACAGCCTCAATAGGCTCAACAACCTTTTCTTTCCCTTTTTCCACTCTTTTCTTCTTACTCTCCTCTAAAGCTCTCTTCAACTCATCCTCACTTTGCTTAACTTGCTCCGTGTATTTCTTCCTCTTGGAAGAGAAATATCAGTCTCAGAAGAAGAAACTTTCCTTTTCTTGTTGAATATTACTGTGCCAGGGGTTGTAGCCTTAGGAGTTTGTTTCTTCTTAGGTTTGTAACTGTTACCTATCTTTTTCAGCAGATCCACCAGTGTTTCTTCAACAGATGAACAAGGTTCATCTGCTTGCTTTCCAAGATTCACTAGTTCTTCAGCGGCTTCTCCTGATCCACTTCCCCATGTGTTCTTGCTACTTTCTTCCCCCTTCTCTGGCTCAGCCCTACCAACAACCATTCTAACAGATTCAGAGGTGGGTGAAGAATCAACCACTTCTTTCCCTTTTCTTCTTCTCATTACTCCGTACTCCATCACTCTCCTTTTTTTTTTCTATTTTATTTTTACCTCCTATCCTTCTTGTCTCAGGAATGTCCACATCTACCACAGACCCAACCAGTATGAACCTATTTTCTAAGTTTTCAGCGACCTCAGAAGAAGGTTGTGGTATAGAAGTTACCTGTTCAGAATCGGAAGACCCATTTTCTTCCCCCTCAATCGCCGACTTGAAAGAGTCATCGGAAATTTGGGAATGGATCTTTAAGGGAGGGGATGGCTTGAAGGAAATTTTAGTTTTGAATAGACGGTTAAGGCTTCCCTAGAATCTAAGTATTTTAATTTGGTGAGGATTCTTGTTGAAATGGAACTAATTCAAAGTCAATTGGATAGGCTTTTGAAGATTTTGGGCTTGAGTAGGACTCTGCTCATGATTTAACTATTAGTATTTCAAATTGTGCAAAGTGTAGAACACATACCTCGCTATTCAAATGAACCAGCACTGATGAACCAGGTTCTTCACTAAGAATGCTCTTGATCATGTCTTAGTTTGCCAAAATAGAGAAATTTCATTAGAGATCAGTGAGTCATATTAACACATGGCACAAGAGTATACTTTTTACAGTATGAGACTGAGAAAAGATTAATCTAGTTATTTACACAAACTCCAGATTTTCTAGCCAAAAATACATTTTTTTTCATTTTTCATTTCCTTTCATGTACAATCTGAACTGGTTCATTAGGTGATCTTAATCATCCCTAACTCTAACCTGTTCCTTTCAAAATGCTCTCTACTTAGTGCTTTAGTAAAGATGTCAGCAATTTGTCTATCAGTAGCACAAAATTCAATAGAGATAATTCCCTTCTCATAGTTGTCTCTTAAGAAATGTTGTCTAACATCTATGTGCTTTATTTTTGTATGATGAACGGGATTCTTCATCATACTAATAGCACTAGTGTTATCACAGAAGATAGGGATGCATCCAATCTCTATACCAAAATCCATCAATTGTTGTTTAATCCTTAATAACTGAGCACAACATGAGGCTGCAACCACATAATCAACCTCAGCAGTAGATAGAGCTACTGAATTCTGTTTCTAGTAGCCCAAGACACAATACATGAGCCCAAAAAGTGTGCCATACCTGAGGTGCTCTTTCTATGTACCAAAAAGCCTGTATAGTCAGCATCATCATATCCCACAAGATCAAAATTACTACCTTTAGGATACCAAAGACAGAGGTCTGTGGTGCCTTTAAGGTATCTCAAGATTCTCTTCACTGCAGTTAAGTGTGATTCCTTTGGATTAGCCTGAAATCTCACACAAAGCCCTACGCTGAAGACAATGTCAGGTTTACCGGCAGTAAGATACAATAATGAACCAATCATTCCTCTATACAAATTTTGATCGACAGATGAACCAGGTTCATCTACATCTAGTTTTGTGGCTGTTGCAATAGGAGTGTCAATTTTCTTTGAGTCTTCCATTTTAAATCTTTTAAGCAATTCTTTCACATATTTTTTCTGATGGATCATAGTTCCATTTGAATTTTGTTTAAATACTAAGACTAAAAAGAAGTTAAGCTCACCCATCATGCTCATTTCAAATTCACTCCCCATTAGTTTAGCAAATTCTTTACTTAGCTTTTCAGAAGTTGCCCCAAAGATTATGTCATCTACATATATCTGCACTAGCAAGAGATCTTTACCTTTTTCCTTCAAGAATATGGTGCTATCAATTTTACCTCTCTTGTAGTCATGTTCCAGCAGGAATTTTGAAAGCCTTTCATACCATGCCCTTTGGAGCTTGCTTGAGTCCATACAGTGCTTTGTCAAGATTGTACACATGATCAGGATTCTACTTGTTTTCAAACCCCGGAGGCTGATTTACAAACACTTCTTCCTTGAGATAGCCATTCAGGAAGGCACTCTTGGCATCCATCTGGTGAAGGGTGAATTCCATGTAAGCAACAAAGGTTATGAGGAGCCTAATTGCTTCCAACCTTGCCACAGGAGCAAAAAGTTTCATCATAGTCTATTACTTCTTCCTGACTGTATCCTTGAACCACCAATCTTGCCTTGTTTCTTGTAACTGTTCCATCTTTATTAAGTTTGTTTCTGAATACCCACTTTGTGCCAATCACTGATCCATCAAAGGGTCTAGGTACCAGATGCCAAACTTGACTCCTTTTAAATTGGTTGATTTCTTCTTGCATTGCATTTACCCCATCTGCATCCTGCGAAGCTTCAACAATATTTTTAGGTTCAATCAGGGATAGAAAAGCATCAAACGCACACAGATTTTCAAAGAGGATCTGGTTCTGATTCCAGATGTTGGATAAGTTATAATGTTCTCAATGGGGGTGTGAGCTTTGATATCTATGTGGTTTTACAACCAACTGGGTATTACTTGAAGATCCTACAGTGTCTTGTTGCTGAGGAACAGGATCAGGGACAGATTCCAATGAGGTTTGGAAATTAGTTTGTTGCTCAGTTCCTCCTGGCATATTGCTTGGGATGGATGAACCTGTTCCATCACCCGTTCCTTCCTCCAGTGTTGCTCCAGTTTGGTCTGAGTTTCTGACCAGCCTAATTTCTTCATCTACTTGTTCCTGTCCCTTAGAGAGAATGTTAGTTTCATCAAAAATAACATGCACACCCTCTTCAACACACATAGTTCTTTTGTTATACACTTTATAAGCCTTACTATGTGAAGAATATCCTAAGAATACTCCCTCATCACTTCTGGGATCAGACTTACCGAGGGAGTCCTTTCCATTGTTGTGCACAAAGCACTTACAGCCAAAAGCCCTAAGATGGGATATATTGGGCTTTCTCTCTTTAAGTAACTCATAGGGAGTCTTTCATACAAGTGGTCTAGTCATGCACCAATTTATTATATAGCATGCAGTGTTTACAGCTCTGCCCAGAAGCTATGAGGTAGTTTACTAGAAAGAAGCATGGTCCTGGCCATATCTTCAAGTGTCCTATTTTTTCTTTCAACCACTCCATTTTGTTGTGGAGTTCTAGGGGCAGAAAAGTTATGATCTATGCCATGCTCATCACAAAATTCAGCAAATTTTGCATTTTCTAATTCAGTGGCATGATCAGACCTAATTGATGCAAGTTGATTTCCTAATTGTTTTTGTATTTTTCTAACAAAAGAAGTAAACATGTCAAATGCTTCATCTTTAGATGTTAGAAAATAATGTCCAGGTAAATTTAGAATAGTCATCAACAAGCACCATTACATATCTCTTACCACCTCTGCTTAATGTTCTCATAGGACCACATAGGTCCATATGGACCAATTCCATCGTCCTGGTGGTACTTACCATTTTCTTGCTTTTGAAAGATGATCTTACCTGCTTCCCCCTTGCATAAGCCTCACAAACTTTATCTTCCTTGAACTTAATGTTAGGAATTCCTATCACTAAGTCCTTGGATACTAATATGTTGAGTTGATTCAGACTAGCATGGCCAAGTGTTTTGTGCCAAATGAGGGGATCAATGTCCAACACACTTAAACATGTTAGTTCATTTTATGACAGAGTGGACAGATCTATGATATAGATATTATTCACTCTCTTTCCCTGCTAAACAATCTTGTCAGTGATAAGATTAATTACAAAGTATTTTGTAGAAGTGAATGCAACCAGGTTACCTCTGTCACACAGTTGTGACACACTGATCAGGCTATATTTCAAGCCATCTATAAAGTAAACGTTCTCAATGGAATGTGTGTCATCCTTACCTACCTTACAACCCTAATGATTTCATTTTTATTTCCATTTCCAAAGGAGACATTTCTTCCTTTGAGGTTCTCAAGAGAAAGGAACTGTTCCTTATTGCCAGTCATGTGTTTTGAGCAGCCACTATCCATGTACCATATTTGACTGTTCCCTTTCACTTGAACCTACAAAAATAATCAGGAGTTAGACTTAGGAACCCAAACTAGTTTGGGTCCATTTCTATAAGAGAAAGGACGAATTAAGTCCCTTTTTGCTCAATTTGGTAACCAATTTTTCTTTTGAACAAAACTTTTATTCTTTTGACTAGCCTGCTCTTTTGCATTGCACTCAATTTTTTAGTAACCGGTCTTACCACAATGGGTACAAATTTTGTTCTCAGGAAGAGTGAGTTACTTGTTTTTGGGATCCCATTTAGGCAGTTGACTCCCAAAGCCAAGTCCTCTTCTGTTGCTACTATGATTTTCCTGTAGCCATGTTAAAGCATTAGAGGATTTATTCCATTTGCATGTTTTTTCCAGTTCATGCTTAAACTTACCAGGTTCCTCCTTCAACACTCTTATCTATTCATCTTTCTTATACAACTCATCCTTTAGCCGGCCTACGTTTTCTTCTAAGATGAGTTGAGAGTTGTCAGCTGTCTTCTTACTGGTTCCTAGTTTCAGTTTTAAATTTTCAGATTTTAACTCTAGGACATTTGTTTTAAGTGGATGAACCTGGTTCTTTAGAGTAGTGTTTTCACTCACAGATTCACTTACTCTAATTCCAGGTTCTTACACTTTGCTTTTAACATTACACACTCCTTAGACATCTGTTCCTTCTCTTTATTTATTTCTTCAGAATCATCAATGAAATCAAGTAATAATTCATAGAGTTTTTCTTTGGATAGGAACTTAATCTTATTTTTGAGATGAGATATACTTACCTCTGATTCCTCATCTGATTTACCAATTTTCATGAGTGCTTGCTCATCTTCATCTCCGTCATCTGATTCTTCATCTGAACTTTCTCCCTAAGCATCAACCATAGCTTTTGTTGATGTTGTGTTTTTCTTGGGATGAACCAATTCCTTCTTCCGGTTCCTTCGTTCAGGTCTTTCCCTTTTCCATTCAACTCCCACTAAGGACAGTTCTTGATGTGATGATCAATTTTCCACATTTGTAGCATCCCTCGTTGGTGGGTTTTTCTGGTGATTTTACCTTCTTGTAGTTTCCACCTCTTGAGATGCCCTTTTTCCTAATGAGATAGTTTCTGAATTCCTTGGTGATCATAGCCATTTCATCTTCCTCCAGATCTGTTCCCTCAGTGATTCTTAGTGCCAGACTTCTTTCCTTCTTGGGAGCATCCATCTTCATTGTCTGCCTTATAAGTTCATAGGCAGCGAGATTTCCAATTAGCTCATCTAATCTGAGGGTTTCCATGTTCTTGGATTCCTGAATAGCAGTGATCTTACTCTCCCAAAATATTGGCAGAACCCTTTTAAAAATCTTTTCCACCTTTCTTCTTCAAGGATAGTCCTTCCAAGAGATTTTAGTTCATTTGTCAGATTAGTGAACATAGTGTACATCTCTTGGATGGTCTCTCCTTCCTTCATAGAGAAATTCTCATATTGAGAATATAGTAATGTACCTCTGGATCTTTTCACTTGTGCAGTTCCTTCATGAGCCACTTGCAAAGTGTCCCAGATTTCCTTGGCAGTGGTGCAACTTTGAATTCTACTGTACTCATCTAGACCAAGTCCACACACAAGACACTTTTTGGTCTTGGCATTCTTTTCCCATTTTCTTAAGTCTTCAGCAGTGCAGTCAACTCTTGTCTTTGACACATCTACTACTACATCAGTCTTCTTCATGGTGGCCAAAGGACCATCAGTGACTATGTCCCATAATTCATAGTCTTCTCTAATTAAGTGTTCCTTCATCGTGTTCTTCCACCAGGACTAGTACTGACCATTGAAGAGTGGTAGCCTAGCACTTGATTTTCCTTCCCAGTTCTCAGGTGGTGTACTCATCTTGATCTTTTCCTAAGGTGTTAGCCTCTTCAAGGATAACCCGCTCTAATACCAATTGATGTTTATCTATGTCAATACCACACAGGGGGGGGGGAGGTGATTTGTGTGGTGACCAATTTTCGCATGCAGTAGTTATAGAAGGACCAGGTTCTTCTATGTGTCCCAACTCCTACAGTTTGCGAAATAATAAATGCGGAATTTAAAGAACACAACAATTTTACGTGGAAAACACCTGGCTCAAAAGGTGAAAAAACCACGACCTACTTCCCAGTAGGATTTTCCTAAACTCTTCACCAAATCAATGAGCCAAACAACATTTTAAAAAATAAACTCTTTTGTAAACGTAAGGATTAACTCTAACCCTTTGTCATAAACTAGCCTCTAGCTATTTGCGTCAAACTTCAAGTTAACTATAACTTGAACACTCAGTACCTGTTACAATTGCTTCTAGATAAAGCTGAAAGGTACAATTTATAATCACCTACTACAAATAAACTATACTAAAAGACAACAAATGAAACTGGTTCTTCTAGCTGGTTCAAGTAGCTCCAGATTTGCACTCTCCAATTTGGCTCGAACTACTTGCAAAATTTCTTCATGAATTTTGCTCTCAATTCTTGACAAATTTCTGTTTTGTGCGTCCCTTTATAATAAGAACATTCTGCAATATATAGGAGTTAGAAGATAAGGAATTAACTAGAATCCTAATGCAACTCTTCCTTGGTGGAAGAGTTCTAGTCAAACTCAACTCCTCAAATCCTTCCTTATCTTAGATTCTGTTGTTATTGAGTAAGGAGTCCTTCCCCTTATCATTTTGCAATCTTTTCGATCAGGAGATATCTCTTATTTCCCAAATTTCGTTTATCTCCTGCATGTGCACCTCACGTGCCTTTAACTCTGCATGTGTATATATCTCCATTAATGGACCTGGTTCATCTCTGAGTTTCTTTATCAATCTTCAAAACTATTCTCTTTCTTGGGCCAACAGTAACATTAAGGAGATGCTAAAGAAATTGATGGCTGACTAGCAGGCTTAAGCGACAGCCCACTCAACAGCTATTTGGTATTTGGAGCGACAAATGGGGAAACTTTCCAGTGCCCAAAATACTTGACCAGCTGAGGCTCTTTCTAACGATACTGAGGCTAACCCTAAGTCATCTATTAATGTTGTATCACTGAAGAATATGAGACAATTAGAAGAAGTCCAATCAAAGAAGATAAATCAAGTGATTTTTAGAAAAAACCAGGACACCATTGAAGTAGAATCGAAAATTGAAAGGGAGTCAGAGAATTCAGTTGAAGAGGCAGTGGAAAAGCAACCACAATCAACAATTGTGAAGCCACCACCTCCGTTCCATCAAAGATTGCAGAAAGTAAAGGATAATGCTTCTTACAAGAAGTTTTTCTGATGTTTTGAAGCAGGTGTAAATTATTATATTCTGCTGGTAGACATCTTATAGGAGGTTCCAAAATATGCAAAATATATCAAAGACATAGTGGCAAACAATAGGAGGTTGAACGAGTTCGAAACTGTGGCACTCACTAAAGAATGTAGCTCAAGAATTCAAAGCAAGCTACCTCAGAAATTCTGGGATCTAGGTAGTTTCACTATCCAGATCTTGATTGGTAAGCACACAGTTGAGCGAGCCTTGTGTGATCTTGGAGAGAGCATCAATTTGATACCGCTATCTGTGTGTAGGCAGTTGGGGCTGGGTGAGCCGCACCCAACTACTGTGATTTTACAGTTGGTTGATCAGTCTCTTACTAGTTGGTTGGACAGTTGCTGATATTAAGGGAATTAGTCCATCATTCTGCATGCACAATTTTTTTCTGGATGATGGACACCGTCCCAGCATTGAGCAACAAAGAAGGTTGAATACTATTATGAAAGAGGTCGTGAAGAAGGACATGATTAATTGGCTTGATGCATGTATCATCTTCCCTATTTCTAGCAATAATTAGGTAAACCCAGTGCAATGTGTCCCTAAAAGGGTGGAATGACTGTGGTGGAAAACGCAAAAAAATGAGCTAATTTATACTCGCACCGTGACTGGGTTTGAATTGGCTATAGAAGGATCAACAAAGCAACCCGTAAGGACCATTTCCCACTTCCATTCATTGACCAAATGTTGGACAGGTTGGCTGAGCATGAGTATTGTTGCTTCCTTGATGGTTATTTAGGGTACAAACAGATTGTTGTTGCCCAGATGATCAGAATAAAATGACTTTCATGTGCCCTTATGGTACTTTTGCTTTTAAGCAAATGCCATTCGGTCTTTGTAATGCTCTGGCCACTTTCTAGAGGTGCATGATAGCTATTTTCACTGATATGGTGAATTTTTTTTGTAGAAGTCTTCATGGATGAATTTTCTATTTTTGGGTCTTCTTATGATGATTGTCTGAAGAATTTGGCCAAGGTGTTGGTACGGTGTGAAGAAACGAATTTGGTGCTAAATTAGGAAAAATGTCATTTTATGGTGCAAGAGAGCATCATTTTGGGTCATAGAGTATCATAAAAATGACATTGAAGTTGATAAGGCGAAGGTGGAGGAGGTTGCAAAATTATCTCCATCCATCTCTGTGAAGGTGTCCGGAGCTTCTTGGGACACGTAGGTTTTTGTAGACGCTTTATTAAAGATTTTTCTAAAATTGCTACTCCTTTATGCAGGTTGCTCGAAAAGGATGTGATGTTCAAATTTGATAAAGCATGTCTGAAGGTGTTCGAGGAGTTTAAGGAGAAGTTGGTGGCTGCCCCGATCATTGTGGCACCTGATTAGTCCCTCCCATTTGAACTATGTGTGATGCAAGTGACCATGCTACTGGGTTAGTGCTAGGCCAGAGGAAGGATAAGATATTTTACTCTATATACTATGCGAGTAAGACTCTTGATGATGCATAATTGAATTACATCACCACTAATAAGGAGTTGTTCGCAGTTGTATAGACCCTTGAAAAATTTCGGGTTACTTGGTGCGAACAAAAGTCATAGTCCACACCGATCATGCAGCAATCAGGTATTTATTTTTGAAAAAAAAAATCCAAAGCAAGATTGATGCGCTGGGTTTTGTTGTTGCAGGAATTTGATGTTGAAATATGATATCAGAAGGGCATAGAAAACCAAGTGGTTGACCACCTGTTGTGGCTGAAAAATCATGAGCATGTGGAGGAAGGTGGACAAATTAAGGAGACATTTCCTAATGAGAAACTTTTTACCATCACCCATGACCCTATCCCATGGTGCGCGGGCTATGTGAACTATATTGTGAGTGGAGTTCTTCCTCCTGAAATCCACTATGAGGCCAGGAAGAAATTTTTGCATGATGTGAACTTTTACTATTAGGATGAGCCATTCTTGTACTGGAGGTGTGCTAACCAATTGATGAGGAGTATGCATTCCGAAAAAAGGTGGAACTAGTGTTGTATGACTACCATGCCTCACCTTATAGGGACCATTATAGAGGCGACAAAGGTATTGCATTGGGGGTTCTATTGGCCAACATTGTTCAAGGATGCCCATGCATTTGTTAAGAAGTGTGATAAGTGTCAGCGAACATTAACAATTGCGAGGGGGAATGAGATGCCTTTGAATAATATCCCGGAGGTAGATATTTTTGATGTGTGGGGCATAAACTTCACCGGACCATTCCAATTGTCTAGAGGAAATAAGTACATTTTGCAGGCGGTGGACTATGTGTCCAAATAAGTGGAGGCTGCTGCATTTCCAACCAATGATGCCAAGGTGGTATCTACTTTTGTGAAAAAGGAACATATTCTCGAGGTTTGGGACTCCGCGTGACTTGATTAATGATGACACATTTTCGCAATCGGTTGTTGAATAACCCTCTATCCAAGTATGAGGTCCGCCACTGAGTTGCCACTGCATATCATCCACAAATAAGTGGACAAGCTTAAGTGTCCAACAGAGAAATAAAGCAGATACGAGAAAATAGTGAGTGTGAACATGAAAGATTAGGCTGCAAAGTTAAATGATGCCTTGTGGGCATATAGGTCTGCGCACAAAACACTGATTGGGGCGTCTCCATACAAGCTTGTGCATGGGAAGGCATGTCATTTGTTGGTTGAACTTGAACATAAGGCGTAACAGGTGGTCAAGAAGTTGAATATGGACTTGGAAGCTGCGGGCGAGAGAGGCTTTTGCAGTTGTATGAGTTCAAGCTGCACTCCTATAAAAATGCTAAGCTTTACAAGGAGAAAACCAAAAGATGACATGACAGGCGTATCAAGCCTCGTCACTTTGAACTAGGCCATAAGGTACTATTGTTCAATTCTAGGATCAAGCTATTTCCTAGAAAGTTAAAATCGAGGTGGTCAAATCTATATGGGTGGTGAAAGTCACCCCATAAGGTGAAATCGAGTTGCGCGCTTTAAATAGTGAAAGAAATTTTTTTGTGAAGGCGCAAAGAGTCAAGAACTATTGGAGAGGCATCACGGATCGCTAGAAGTCCAAACTAATACTCGCTGATGAGTAAGTGAGGTACTGCGTCGTGCCGAGATGTTAAATCAGGCGCTTGTTATGAGGCAACCCAATTATTATTGCTTCGTACCTTAGTTTTTCTCTTTTTAGTTAGAGTATACTAGAGTTTTTTTGTATCTGTTTGTAGTTATATAAATTGTAGGTAGGAGTGTTATGATGTGTATAATAGATGTACAAATGCTCAGGTGGATCGGGGATGCTTTCAAAAAAATAATAATCAAAACCAGCGCAAAAAACATGAGTGTTTCTCCAGCTAGTGTTGAGTTAGCGCAGTGCGTTGGGCTGGGGGTCCAGGTATTTTTTTTTAAAATTTGTTTTATTTTATTTCATTAATTATTTATTTAACCCTTTGAACCCGACCCGAATAAACATTTTCACTCACCTTTTGACCCATTCCTACTATCCATTACCATCCCAATTCATATTAACATAACAAAATCAAGGCCCTAACCCCCCTCTCACCCGCAACTCTTATCTCTCTCTCTCTCTCTCTCTCTCTTTGAATTCTCCATTAATGTTTCTTGATTTTATCTCCAACACAAGTATATTTATTATTTGTCTCTTGTTTTTTTTGGTTTTTATTAGTTGAAAACCCCTAATTCCACCCATCCCCACTTTCTCCCATACTTCTTTGGATGCACTTAAGTATGTGATGGGTGGTAGGAAGTATGGAAAAACGAAATTGGTTATTGAACTTGATTGTGAATGTGTCACACGGAGTAGTAAACTATAATTCCCTCTACTTCGTTCAAATTTGGGAGGGTAAACATGTTCCACCATTGTTGAATTGAGTTTCACACACTTGATGCCCACCACATATTCGATAATATGGTTGAATGAATATTTTGTGCACAGGCGAAGCCTGAGTAATCGAGTGTTGTTATATGCTAGTTTGGGTTAAGTGTGGGGTGTTTAGGGTTGTTTTACATAGCCCAAAGCTTATTTTTCAATGATTACCATGCCATAACCGCACTACTCACATCTTGTTGCATATATCATGTATGTCATATCTTCTTGGTAGAATTAGTTAGTGTATTGTATTACTTTTAGTGATTGGGGATCATGTGTTACTTTCTTGCACTAAGGCTAAGTCGCATTTCCATGGTCGACTACTTGTTTTGTATGGGATAACACTTAGAATACAATTGTGTGGCATGGAAAAGTTTTGAGTACCCATTGCCTTTGTGGTGCAACACTTGTGCACTTGTTGAATAACTATTGTGAGTATATTGCATAGAGCTTTCAGTTCTAAGTGTGGGGTCATCTTTAACTTTCACTTTAACCTTAGGTGGATTTCTTGATTCATTCTCACATCCAAGTTGATTATTTTGTAGGTTGCAATGGCTCGTGACGGTGCTAGCAAAGGAAACGATGTGGGGAAGTCCTCTAGTACTATCCCCCCTCCTAAAAAGTGCAAGCAAGGAGAGGGGTCGACTCGACAAGTAAAGGGAAAGCAAGTTGATGCAGGGTCAAGAAGGGAATCTTCGGGACCACGGACCACATCAGATTTGGTTCGTGAGGATTCTATCCAGTGGTATCACAACTTTGATCCATATGGGAGGTGTGTATCTGAGATGGGGATCAATGTGATCACTTTGGAAAGGAATTTCCCTGATGTCCTAGCCCAGTTGAAAAGTACGAAGATGGAAAAGTTCATTGAGTGCCCTGGACATGCAAACTTGAGCATGGTAAAAAAGTTATATGCGAACTGGAACGAGCACAAGTTCATGTCATGGGTTAGAGGGAAGGAAGTTCCACTGGACAGGGAGTCGTTGTGCAAGTTCTTAGGGGTTGATTGTCCAAACTCGAGGAGGTTGCAAAAGTTTGTGAGGTGCCCGAGCTACATTGCTATTTTGTCAACACTTTATGTGGCGTAGATTCTAATGCTAAGTGGGCGAGGACAAAAAGTGATACCCACAATGAGCTTCTCTGAATTGACTTCAACAGAAATGCCAAGGTGTGGTAGAACTTTGTGCCAGCTAGACTGATGCTAGTGGACCACAACACCGAGTGCACTCGAGCTAGGGTGTGCTTGATTTTCTTTTTGATGATCGGGAAGCTAGTCAATTTGGGTGAGATTATGTTGGGAGAGATAGACTACACAAGGTTTGGGCGGAAGATAAAGAGGGTTTTCTTTGGTAACCTGCTGACACAATATATGCTATCTCGTGAGGTACCTGAGTACCCTGGATATAATGATGTGATGGAGGATCCAAAGGGATTGATGGATAATTCATTGCTGGATTCCACTTATAAGCAGAGTCCGGCTGCTCAGAATGAGCGGGAGAAAATTTCAATAGGGTTTTTTTTACGTTTCATTGAACTTGATGATGATCTGGATGGGAGTGACTGGTGAGGAGCAGATGCAGCTGCACATTGATCTGTATAGTGCTTCAAAGGAAATGTTGGGATTGCGCCTCGTAGTCCATTCACCCATCGGAAGATGAAAACACCAATAATGGATCGGATGATGTGGATGACATAGATGTTGAAGTCACGGGGCCAATGGCTTTGGTACCCCTTGGTGCAAATGATGATGAGCCCGGAGCTTCGGCTAGTGGGCATTCTGAGGATGCAGGTTCAGAGTATGACCCGAATGGGTCAGAGTAGCAGGGAGTCTTTCTCTCCTCATTATTTTTGTTTTGATTTCTTATATGCATCGCGGACTATGCATAACATAAGTATGGGGTGGGAGAATTACTTTCTGAGTATAGTTGTATAAAAAAATTCTCATTTTTTTATAGAACTCGTAGTTAGTAGTAGTTTAGTTTAGAGTAGTAGAGATTTATTGGGAAAACGGAAATATAGAAAAAAATCGAATTAAAGCTCGGACTTTTCTTGAAGATGGATCTCTTGGAAAACTTTCTTGAGGGATTAAGGTCCAATTTAAAATACCAAATATTTTCGATTGTTTTTATTAGGATAGTTAGGTATTAGTTCCCTTAGTTTTTCTTTGGGCACCGATTTTTTTTCAAGGGTGTAGCTGAAACATGTATTTTAGTTTTATATTTTTAGGAGTAGGATATGAAGAAACCGAGTTGCTCAAGATACATGTTGACATGTTTAGTGCTGGCACATTAGGCTATGACTTGCGCTCTGTCTTCTTGTTATATTTGATTTGAAATGTGATACCTAAGTGAAATAAATAGCTTATGCTGTGAAGCCTGTTATCAGTTGTTTGACTTGTATGTTATCTAGTGAATTACTTAAAATTCTCAACTGTATGTGCTTGCTTAACATGAGAGTTGAACAAAACCGTCCCGATTGAGTCACATGCAATGCATGTGTGAGGATTTGTGATATTCTATGCTATCCTGTATAGTCTAGAACTTGCCATGTGTGTTAATCAAAGTGATATCTTTAAGTTGTGCTAGTCTAGGAGATTACATAGACATTCTTCGCTTGATCATAGATGTGTTTGTCACTTACAAATAAATTTTTTTCATTGTTAGCCCCTTTGAACCAATAGACCTTTTCCTTGCACCTAAACTACAAGCTGTATGCCTAATTTGTTATTAACTTAAGCTTATTGAACCATTACCTCCGAAGGCACTTAGGCACTAAAATAAGTAAGGTGATATATTGGGAAGTAGCTTTCGAGTGAAATCATAGAAGGTCCCATAAGGTGTACTAAAGTTGTAAAAATGCCACTAGATGATGAATCTTAATATAAGGAAAGTATAGAAAAAAAGGAAAGAAAAAAGAAGAAAAAAGAAAAATTCAAGGAAAGAAATTCAAAAAATGCTGATAGTCAAAAAGAAAAAAAAAATACACCTCTCAATCTTACTAATTCGTGCTAGTGGGGATGTAGAAGTGCTTAATTAAAAAAAAGACTATGTTGTGTATGATTTGTGGGAAGTGAATTGGTGGAGAAGAACGTGCACCCGATTTTTGAGTGCAGTGTATTAAAGTGCTAGGGGGTTAGTCACTGTTCCTAAATGTATCCTACTCATACCTTTGTCTAGTCGTAGACTTGGCTAACTTTAGATTAGTATAGATGTACACTAAGGGAAAGCTTATGGTACAACTAGGGGATGCACATGAATTTCTCTGTGAGAGTGAGCAACTTTTTTTCAATTGTGTGATGTCCTTAAAGTATGTTCAAAGGTATATTTGTATGTGTGGACTATTATTATATCCACTCTCTTGTTTATTGGTGATGGAACATGGTTTCATGATAGGTTGGTAATGTTGTTGACTTTTCTTGTTGGGTAAGTGCGCGAGTTGAGGGTCTTGGTAGTAACGAGTCGGCTATTAAGGTAGGGTGGTTATGGGTAGGTTGTTTGTTTTGGTTGAATTGAAATGCTTATACTTGGGCATGTACAAAACGGGAAGAATGTGAATTTTGTATGCTCATGCTTGATTCCTGGTATTAACCATAGTCAAAGGTAGAGTGTATGATTGAAAAAATTGAATTGCTCCTCCATAGTTGATGTGTAAGTTGTTGGGTGTAGTTAACAGTTCCATTGCTCGAGGGGGAGAAAGAGTTTAAGTGTGGAGTGTTGATATTTGGCTTAAAGTATGTATATTTATATGCATATTGCCTCGCATTTAACNGATTAATTCACTGGAAATTCAGAGGCAACTCTCTACCATTTGCATACTAGTTCAAAGATAATAAGCATACTGGTTCAAAGATAATAAGCAACTCAAAGTTTGGCTAAAGATTCAGATAAGGTACGTAATGGCATGTCTGTGAGTCCTAAAACTATCCGACATGATATAATAGTCGCTACGTGAGTCCTAAAACTACCCAAGTTCTAGGTCTTCCCT